>JARJDS010033094.1:0-10144 GCA_030264155.1 Atheta pasadenae | reverse complement strand
ATCCTGCTATTCAGTAAGTGATCGTTTATATATGCTAGGAATGCGGAGATTGTTTATACTATGGCAATATTTTTAGGGCTACACATAACCTCGAAACGCTATCGTTATTGGTCATGATTGGTGATGCCTACCGATAAAAGGAGCAACGATTCCAAAACTCCATCGGCAACGCGGAAACGCATTAATGCGGTGTTATCAGAATCCAACTCTGAAGGGAACTCCAAGCAAGCGCGTGAGAACGCTGCACCTGCGCGGGTTCTGCGGGCAATGAATAAGGAAAGAAAGGGTGCAAAATCACCTGCTGTAAAACAACAAAAGAGTGATTGGGAATGTATGGAGAAGGAAAAGGAGAGATCAGCTTCAGATCTAAATTTCCTAGTGGAAGATTTGGGTGTAAAGCAACTTGTGGAAGGTTCAGACTTGCCTGTAAGGCTAGATTCATCAGTCATCGAACAATCCGATCAGGTGGGATTATTAAATCAGGCTATTGAGTCGGAGGGTTTGCAATCTGATATTTCACATAAAAACAACTTAACAGAGTTGGATGAAAAGGTTGCCAAACTACATTATAATAAAAGAAATCCACCTCCGCTTATTAAATTAGTTAAAAATGTCAAACATATAAAGCTTATTCAAAATCATCTTGAAAATAAACCTTTACCTTCAGTAGATGTCCCTCTTAAACCTCTGCGTCCAAATATGATTAATTTCACCAAACCTCGATTTAATATCAGACCAGCAGTTCGCCCAAATTTTGTTACTATGTGCCAACCAGTCGTTTTACTATCAACTCTGGATGAACCATCTCGCAAATCTGATATACCCAATAAGTCGCCTGTAGTTGCCGTGAACAGTACCGGCACTGTGTCACCACAACTTTTAAAAACGGACAAATCTCCGCAGACAAGAACCGACACTGTACCTCTTCAAGGTAAAAGAACGCGAAAAATGCCAAGGCTGGTCATTAACCACCCCAAAATAAGTAAATTATCTAACTTAGCGAAAAAAACTGAATTGTCTAAAAACCTTAAACCACCCCCCAAACTTCGGTCGCCAAGAAATAAACGTCCACCCCCAGACCTCATCTCACCGACAGAACAAATGCTCACCCGCGCAAACATACTCGCCAATTTTCAACGAGTCCTGAATGGTAAAGCAAGCAGGAAAGAACAGAAAGTCTTGTTGCAAATGAAGGATCAGTTGTGCAGCGACAACTCAATCCGCAAACCTTCACCATGTTGTACCATCACTTCTCAATCACAAGAAACGAGCTCTTTTGGAGATGCTCTTCCCACCTCTAGGGATGAGTTGAAAGCAAACACCATTTCGACGTCGGAGAAACTTAAGACACTCGAATATATGGTCGAGCAAGACAATATCAGGCAACAGAATGTTGCTAACACTCAATTGGATTCAGCAACGAACGACCAGTGCTCTTACTTGAATCTGGTAAATTTACAACCTGTGCAACGCGCTAAGTTTGGCAGTGAAAATCAGCGAAAACACAAACGACGTTCTCATCGAATAAAATATTTTGTTTTAATGCAGGAAAAGAAAGATCTGGAGAAGCAGCTGCAGGGCACCGATGATGAATTGCAAAAGAAGAAAGATGACAAACCAGGTAAAGATTCCGAAGTTGAACCAGCAGAAGATATTAAAAAAGGCAAGCTATCTTTAAATAGTAGATACAAACACTTGTTAGATGGTAGACATTTAACAGTGAATTTACTTAAACTGGATGCGAATAACGAAGCATTATTAGCCTACCAAACTATGATTAATAATAATTTACCAGTGCGCGCCAAAACACACACAGACACATCGAAATCTGATGATTGCGATTCGTCTTTATCTTCTCCTTCGTTGTCAGCTTCAGTTTCTGACGAACTAGATCGAAATCTTGACGAATGTCGAGAGACACTGTTTAGTAACAGGCCACAAAATCACATTGAATATGCCCCGACTCTAAAAAACGCTATGGTTGAATGGGCATACTACAAGTTTAAACTTAAATGTGACAATCAACCTTCGCTTATTCGCAAAATAATAACTAGTACTGACAATGAAGTAAATGACCAACAGAAGGTAAAGACTGATCGTGTAGTAGCTGATCCTTCGCTTGCAGCATTAAGAATAAAATCTACCCGGTACATTTTTAATGATGAGATGCCATTAGGTGATCTGGGACAAACTGCACCTCAGCAGGTTGCTCCTATGTCGTCTGATGGTGAAATCTCTGGAATAAAGACCGTGGTACAGGTTGCTAGTAAACAGGAAAGTTTGCCGAACCCCCAAGATGGCAGGTTTAGCCCTTTAGAGAATACAAGAATTATTAATAATTGCGTGTTTACTGATATGTCCTTTAGTGCCCATAAAAAGAAAGTAAATGATGTCGAAACGTCGCAATATGTTAAGTCCGTTTCAACACCCGATGGGGGGAAAACTTTAGAACCAAGTTTAGAATATTCTTCTTTTGACGAAGACGTCGGCTTGCCTTTAATTGATATGGTGACACCTACTTCTACGCCTAGTTCTACTAGAACCAACACTCCATGGACCAATGCGCCGGCGGCTGATCACACTTACTGCGAAGGTGTTGTGCCAGTACAACATATTGTTAAGTCGCCCCGAAAACGTGGGAGACCTCCATTGCGTTCACAATTGCATTTACAAATTCGACGGAAACTCGCGCACACGTTGGAGAGCATTCGTGCAAACGTGGAGAAATCCGATCATGCCGCCATTTTACAACCAAATGGTGGTGTTGTGCTGACATGCGCATACGTGGATTATTTTCTAATAGTTGCCCAAGCTGAGCGGGTTTCTTTTTTTCAGCAAAGTGGCTTAGGGATGTTTTTAGATTCGCAAGCCATGTGGATTCCACGTGGGATGGCCAATCGCGTTGGGTTTGATGACAAATGTGTTCGCAAAACTTCACGTGAATGTTTGCTACAGTCGCCTGATCATGGGGTGGCATATCTTGAATTGTTTTGCAAGGAACACAATCATGACAGCAGGAAGGTTCCAGGATGTGATTTGTTTGTTGTTTTATATTATAGGGATAATGCGGATAATGTTATTCGATGCAAAGTGCATCAGTTAGAAAAATTCACAGGGTAATTAATTTTATTTTTTATTTTATTCAAATTTAATTTTATGTTTTATTAGATATTCAAAAAATGTGCATTTTGTGGTTACAACACGTTCCAATGCGGTTGTAATATACTACGAAACTTTAATTGGGACAACATCCATTTCTGTAGTGGAATGGAAACTTAAAACTTACAAGTTCTCCAATGATTACCAATCAGTGTCGTCAGTACACCCTCACACAACTCCTACTCATCGGATTAACACCCTACATACAATTGAAGGTAATTTTTTTAAAGAATATTTTTTTTAAATTTTAACCTTTAAATTTTTCAAGATTGCGACCGTATGGTGGTGGGTTGTGCTGGTGAAAAAATGTCATTTTGGAATGCGGAAGACTTACTGCAAACCATTGAATTACCTGTGAAATCAAAAAACGTTACCACGTCGTTTAAATGCGATCGTGGTTTTATCTTTGCGCTGCAGCAACCTAGTTCGGAGAATTCACTACGTCTGACTGCTATTAACATAAGTTCTCAACTGTTTTCGCATAAACCGTTACAAGTTTATCGCCCTCCGCCTGGATTTTTTCGGTAATTAACTGATCATTAATCATCAACATCTTTTTTTTACTAAAACAATTTCAGGTTGAGACATGCCATTATGCAGGAGGGAGAGATATTTGCCTTCTATAGCAAAGGACGCGTCTGCTGGAACATGGAAACCGGCAGTTTAATGTCTACCTGCACTATGACATCAGCGTCATGGCCATATGGTGCTTGGTTGATATCTATTTGTCGTCAACGGGTCTATGTTAAACGCTTATGGAAATCCATGCGGCGAAGAGCTAAGTTTCCGTTGGGGTTAATAAGCTCCAATCGTGTTTAGCCAAAAAAAGTTTTGTTGTTCATTAAGCGCATTAGATTTTCGTGTACTTGTTATGTTTTTGCAACTTAGTTGCAACTTTTCTAAGTACATGAAAACTAGTGTTTTATTCTAACTGTTTATTTGTCACCGTATCTTCATTGGGACCTGCTGTACAGCAGTATATTTAAGAGTTAAAGAGATTTATATAAATTGTAATTTATTAATATTAAAACTTCAAGTATTACATACAAAGAATTGAAGTAAATAATATATTTTTATGTACTTGAAAAAAAAATATTTATTCGCCCTTCCTACATCCACACATTCACACTCAACACCTAAATATTAGAGTTAATTGTGTCTTAATAAGTTATTAGTCAAATGTAAAGTGCTGAAGCTTATGTACACCGGGGCTCCGCGGCCCCCGCTGCAACCCCTAACTCTTCTTCCAGGAGTAGTACATCTCCAAAGGCTTGTTGACCTTCCAGTATTTATCGTTGACAGCGCCGAGCATCTGGTTGCCGTTCAACTGTACATATTGACCAGCTGCGGGACTGATGTAGATACAGAAATTCAGTAGGTTGTGGGTTTGTGATAATTGCGAGTCCAAATCAAGCGTTAAACGCATCGCGAGGTACTTGTGGAGATGGTCAACTGTAGCGTTGGCTGTGGTTTTGAGATAACGTACTGAGCTTTCTTTGAGTGCTTTAATCAAATGATTATCACCAGCCATTTCAGTAGGATGAGGCTTGAATACTAATTCAATCTCATTTAAAGTTGCCGGTTCAGATGGACCACCTTCACCTTCAGTATCAGTTTGTTCTGTGCGTTCTGAAGATTCAGATTCTTCACTACGCTCAGACGTTAGGGTGCTTTTCGGGCGTTTACCAACTTTACTGACAGAACTAACACTTGAAGATACAGGACTTGGAGGTTGTGATGGAGTACTACGACCTGAAGGTGCCGGACTGCCTGGAGCTGTTGAATTACTATTAGACGGCGCGGGAGCGACAGTAGTTGCTGGTGCAGTTGCATCAGGGACTTCACCTCCAGTTCCAGTGCTTGCAGCCACACCACCACCACCACCAGGTGTCCCACTCATATCTTCGTTAGCTTTTCGCGAACGGTTGGGTCGGTTTTGTGATTGTAATTTGATACCTTCGTTTATGGAATTTACCAACGCCGCTTGCGAATGGCTTTTGTTTAGTTTTGCGAGCACCCGCTCCTGGTGCGCTTCGTATTCGTCACGGCTGGGGTATATCTTCGATATGAGCAGATCAAAGTTTGGGTCTGGACGCAGCGAACGTTTCGACACTAATTTTTTACGGCATGTAGGACACTCCTTGTTGCCGGAGCGCAATGCCGTAATGATGCATTCGGAACAGAAGCGATGCAAGCATTCCTTGGTCGTCATTGTTTTCTTTAACATGTCTAAACATATCGGACACATTAATTCGCTATGAAGCGAACGTGGTGAAACCGCGATCTCGGTGCTGTCGAGGATGGCGTCCTGCGGAGTACGATGTAGCTCGTACATGGACAATTCCCATGTTTTATTTAGTCCAATCTGCTCAGTGCTAGTCATCGTTAACACTTGCAGTTACACTAGACACTCAGAACACGAAGGGCCTTTAATGGCCCTTGGAAATGTAGCCAAAACTCTGAATATATGAAAGAGACGTCCACAAAACCACGCAAAAAAAGACGCTAGCAGTGGCCGCACAGGTTATGTTGTTTTTCGTACCGAAAACGACATACACTGGCTCCCCTCTTCTAGGTTTGCTGCGCGCTCGCACTTTGTCCCCACCTCGACAAAATACAGTTAGGCATGTTCCTACCAGCCTCGTTCACTCTGGTTCTCTACCTAACTAACACAAAATACAACCAAGCGGAACTAAGCAAACTTATATGCGTCGTAGACGAATTCGAATCGTGAGATTCAAATTAAATTCTATATTTTTACCCAAAATAACACAGACGGGGGGCCCCTAACATAGCGGGGCCATTGGCACCCGCCCACGTATACTTTTATTTTAATAAAACAAGTAATTGATAGGATTATTATATAAACACAGATGTAGGGATGTAATAATATCTAGAAAAACAAGTCTTATTCATTTTTAAAGTCAGCAGGACGCTTTTCAACGAAAGCAGTCATGCCTTCGAGACGATCTTTTGTAGCGAAAGTTGCGTGGAACGTACGCTTTTCGAAATGGAGTCCTTCAGCTAGCGTTGTTTCGTACGCAGTGTTCACAGATTCCTTGCACAGCGATACAATCAGCTGGGAGTTCTTGCTGATCTTTTCGCCGAGCTTAATAGCCTCAGGCACCAAACTAGCCACCGGAAAAACTTTAGATGCAAGCCCCATCTTCTCAGCTTCGGCAGCAGTGACTTGATTACCAGTAAGGCACATCTCCATAGCTTTCGACTTGCCGACGTAACGAGTAAGACGTTGAGTACCACCAGCGCCGGGAATTGTTCCCAAGAGAATTTCAGGTTGACCGAACTTTGCGGTTTCTCCAGCGTAAATGATGTCACACATCATAGCTAACTCACAACCTCCTCCAAGCTGTAAATTATGAATAATGTTATTGAAATAATTTAATCTTGTTTAGGTTGTGGTTGAGAAAAACTTACAGCAAAACCATTAACAGCAGCAATGACGGGTTTCCTGCACTGAGCAACACCATTCCAGTGATTTAAAAAGTTGCTCCTAATGCATTGTGAGTAAGTATTGCTTTGCATCTCCTTGATATCAGCTCCAGCGGCGAAAGCTTTCTCGCTGCCGGTGATGACAATGGCGCCGACTTGTTGATCTTTTTCCATCAGTTTGATCACATCGTTAACTTCCACCATTAAACCATTGCAGAGCGCGTTGAGTGCTTTGGGGCGGTTCAATGTGATCAAACCGACATTTTTCTTCTCGCCGACCTTCTCAACTTTGATAAATTCATACGCTAGAAGTACAAATATCACAAATGAAAACTTAAGAATTAAACTCTACAACTAAAACTGACAATAACATAAATCAATGCAGTCTAAAAACGAGTTGTGTTAACATTTGCATAACTGGTAACTAAGTAGAAACCGTAGAATGGTAACATATGCGATAAGGATATCAAACGATATCAAACAAACAAACAAACGGCGTGCTTGGCATGTTAATATTAATAACTATATAAGCACATGCATGATGTAATAGAAATTATTGAGCATTGAGCATTATTATTATTATCCTACGAATTGTAAGTGGTGTTGTTGAGAAAACAACGTGCGTAAACTTGTTCGTTTCGAATGATGACCTTGAAACTTTTTTTGTCAGCCGTGGCAAGCGAGTGAGTTTTAATGGCTAGATTTAGGTTTTTAGTTAGAAAAATTTAAAAAAAAATCTTACTGCCAGCACTGTAGAAACGTTGCGCGCCCATTTGTCGCACAAGCAACGCTTGTTGGCAGGAATTATTGATGGCACGGAAGAGTTGTCTGGTTGCCATGTTGTCTGATTAAATTCGGCTGGAATGAGAACGCTACAAAGCCGGCTGCCGGTCGAATACTAACTGATCGCGTCGAGGAACCAGCTCCGCGTGCAGGCGCTCGCCAGATCACACCACGTTCCACTCAGTTCTACTGTCCCTGCCATAGGTTCCTGCTACTGCAAAGTTATTTACCGCCGGCTCAAAGTCCTTTCTCTCATGTTGATGACGTCGACAATTTCAGTTATCAATTCTCTTGAAACGTTTGCCTCATTTTCTTCCCGTTCAAGATAATAATTACATTTCAACCTCGCCAAAAAACATTAACTATCACGATTATTATCAATAAATTTCCATTGTAAATAAATATTCACGTTTTCAGTATTTTTTCAGTTGATACTAGTATTGTGTATATAAAGTAGCCTATTTTTTATTATTATTCCTTTCTTTCGGTGCTTTCAGTAATATAATTGTCGATGATTTCCGGCCATGTTCGTTTTTTATGCCCGTCCTCCGCCATCAAATCCACCATCAAGCGTTTGCTTCAATCTTCACGCTACAGTCGTTGGTTATCAACTAGGTAGTTATCTTCGCGCTACTATACAAAATGAGACTTTTAGAGTACAAATACGTTTGCTTCCTATCGGGTTTAAACCCTTTTGGTGAGTGGTTAATTCAAAAACAAAGTTTCTTTTATTTACCCCACGAGCATGCGGCGATTGTTTTATGATATCTATGGTGTTTTTTTTCTTAGAATCCGACCTGATTGAATCTCTCGTCCATTTGAACGAACAAATGAACGCCCTGGACCGGGAAACCGTAACCTGGGTGAGTTTTGACGCGTTGTGATTACAATTTGAAAGAATCCAAGGTAACCATTGATAGTAATAACTAATGTGTTTTATGTTTAGCCCCTTTTTATCTGCTACTTACCACATCGCGACTACCCAGAGGAAAAGGTCTTCAAATACTTCTACAACGACGAAATTGTTTGTTGTTTCGTCCTCGATGATTGCATGGATACCGTCTACATTACAGGCATGGGAGGTCCTTGCAATGTTGAAGTGTAATTATCCCTCACTTTCTACCAGATTCTGTCGATTTTATTTCATTTGTTTGTTTGTTGGTTTCTCTCCTACCAGGTACCTCAATTAAAACGTGCACATTCCCATTCTCAAGAAGCTCAAGACTTATTTTAATGCAAAGAATTCGTGATATTACTCCTAATTGTATTTTTAACAAGTATTTTTTACCTAAGTCATGTTTTAGCCAATAAAGGTTTAATTTCTTATTGGACTTTTTGTGTTGTTTTTTACAATTCCCCATCTCGAATCTGTCTCACCTCATGTATACTCCCTGCAACTGTCGATTTGGAGGCAAGACGATGACACATACTTTTACGAGGTAGGCTGTGTTTTGACGGTAAGCTCATGCGAAAAATATATGTGTTGGTGTGAAGCACTATCAGCAACACGTCGAGGTCGGTAGCTGTTAGTGAGATAAAAAGAGAGAAAAGTTTGTGCTTTTGGTGGGTCGTGTTTACATAGTTCCCCTTTGAGTTCGCTGGAAGCTAGACTTCTGCGTCGGAGTATCCTTGCTGGTATCAACGTTGTGTGGTAGACATATTGGCGTGGTAAAATCTCAGACAGCTTCTTACGGGTCTTACGACTGTTGAGTTCTTTGAAAAAACACGTATTTCCTACACGGTATAAAATTTTATTGACGAGTGCAAATAAATTTAATCTAAACACACTTTTAAAGATCGAATATAATTTTCTAAAAGAGATAAGTGATAAAAACGTAAGTAATAGTTTTTTAATTATTTTAATTGGATTCTTCACCAAAAATAAACAAATTAGTTTTTATTGATTGGGCGTAAATATTTTTTCGACTATTATCTCATTGTTTCAAATTATGAATTTATACTTGGAAAATAGATTTTTTTGTGATTGTAATGCATGACGTGCTTTTTTCTTGGAAAATAACCTCAAACCCAAAAGCTTTAAAAACATCATGCATAAATATATTTAATAGTTTTCATTATATAGCTATTTTCCTATATATTTATAAAGGTTTTGAAGCCTTGCAGTAATTTTTCATCAAAATGTATCAAATAACCATCAAAACTTTATTCTAAACAAAATAATATTAATAAAAATGATTGCATTTTAGATTACTAATTAGTCTGTATTACCTATACTAATATCTTTATTAACTTGTGACATAAAAAACTAACAACCCTAAATATGATCGCAATGGACGTAACGTTTGATAGCTTCCTCTCAGCATTGAATCCGTTCGGTAAGTGACTCCTACAAATCTTGTCCGGAAGTTTCAAACTTTGAAATATCACTTTTGTAATTCAGCCATAAACACTCGTTGTATAATTAAAGATTTTTAGAGTATGAGATGGTAGAATCTTTGATAAAAATCAATCAAATTGTTAGCGGTGTTAAACGTCGAGATATCGTTTGGGTAAGTGATTCTTACAATTTATTCAAAAAATGATTCACTAAATCTATGTTTTATATCTAGCCGGTATTTATTAAATATATTCCTTATGATGACTTTCCGGAAGATCTTATCTTTGAATATCTCTACAAGTCAAGCGCAGTGACCTGCTTTGTTGCTACCGATTGCGCTGATTCCGTTTATATCACTGGTCTTGAAGGTCCTTGCAATATATCAGTGTAAGTAATTCTAGTTTGCTTTTATTT
>JARJDS010033093.1:1154158-1172254 GCA_030264155.1 Atheta pasadenae | reverse complement strand
TTTGTTTAGTTTGTTTCATTTGTTTTTCAAAGCCTACTTGATAGTTGGGTGTATTTTTAATAAACGTTTTGTTTCGAACAAAAACAAAAAGTTGCGGTGGTGATTCATTACGATTTCACAGTTTTGCTCATTCGTTGCGTTTTACTTAACTCTCAAACTGCTAGAGTAAAAGCAGCATTTAGGCGTTGTACGGTTTTGTATCTGTGTTAGTGTTCGTGTGTGTTACTGTGAGAGTGTTCGGCCGGTCGGTTCTAATGAGATCGGGACTTGCGCCTTAATTGGCCCGGACGTTAGTAATTATCTGCGAGCGCAGACTCGTTCGTTCGTCCGTCCGCTGGTTCGCGCTTGCACACATGCCCGTTCGTTAGCTCCGGCTTAGACGTGTTTGCCCATAGATGTGAGCTCGGTGTACTCTCTCACCTATGGGGTCTCCCCATAGATATATAATAAACGCCGCTAATAAAGTAAACAGCTAAGTCTATTTTAGCATACGCTCGGTAATAAATCCAGCAGGATCCTCTAATTGGATGGGTGTTTGACAGAAGCTATGCGGAGAGCGCGCGCCCGTCCCGTCGCGCGTTTTCTCCGGTCGCGTCTGGTCCCGGTCCTGGGATGCTGCTCTTCACTGCATGCACACGGAGTAGTGGCGGCGTCCACGCCAGTTATGGTGGATGCGGCGAAAGACCGATCTATGCTAATACGGGACCCGAACCGAAGCAATTATTCAACCAAGTTTTCACGCAAATTGCAATTTTGTTGCGGCGATCATTACTGCGGGCTGTCTTTCCGTACACGAACGACTATAAGTTTCCCAATTAACTTTCAACTATATATAAACTTAAGTTACACAACCAAATTTCATATTTTCAATGTCGTATTCGTTATTTATAATGTGGTATTTTAGTTGAGTTTTTATTATTATTGATTATTCATTTGTTTTTTTCAATATTTACAAAATTTTTCCCTCAATGTGTATAAACAAAACACTATCTTCGCCACTTTAGTGTTTGTGTGTGTGTATGTGATGATGCGTGTGTTCTTCTGCAGCACGGGACCAGTAACAACACACTTCACACAGTTCGACGTGAGTACAAAAAGGCTCGCAACGTTTTTACCCTCATTAAAAGTTACACGCTGACGACCCGTGTGCATCAGCTTAAATTACCAGATCCTTCTTTTTAACAACGCGCGAACAAACGCAGCCATCTCGTTCCACACACAACACACATGTACATACATGCCATGCATGCGGTGGTTTTTGCCGGCGCGGCACTGACAACAATAACGCTAATTATCGGTTTTCTCTGCGCACCGACTCTCCGGCATCGTCTTATTAGGGAATGATTTAGTGCCAAATTCGGTTTTCACTTACAGCGCACCAAGGGAACCCAAGAACCCAAACCCACTGGATTCTCTCTCCTGCGTTCGGTGTGTTGCGTGTGTGTGTGTGTGCGAGGGGCAAGGGCGTGCGAGCGAGCGAATGCCATTGTTCCATCGCGCGCATGTTTCGACACTAAATTAGCGGCAGCGTCATATTGCAAAAAGCTCATTGTTGGCACTCATAATGGCCGCATTAACAGACATAAATAAAACGATAAATTGAAAGACATTTAAAATTTGCATTCAAATCCAAGCTTACGGGGAGTACACAGGGGGGGAAGTTAATGGCTTATGAGTTTGTGTGTTGTTGTTTGAGTGGAGGCGGCATAGTACGTAGAACAGGAACGCAAACCAAAGAAGAGAATACGTAATAAATGCACTTACAGCTGGATTCGAGTTACAACTAATAAGCCTAAGTAAAAACGGGGGGAAAGAGGGTAGTGAAACATTTTAAAGTTAATAATTTTTTTTAGGTAAATAAAATGTACAAATTGTGCGTGTTACCAAACAATCTGTACTTTGTTTTTTTGTTCTAACTTAATGCAGCTTAAACGCCGCAAACGAAGGGAAATCAGTCGTGGGCGGAAATAGCCTCGGGGGTGGCGGTGCCGCGTTCATGCCTCGGTCGTGTACACTCACACACACACAACACCGCCCCCTGGATTCTAATTAGAACTATCTTATTGTGGAAAACGCCGCGATTATCCGCGGGCAGTTTGTGATTAACGAATCCAATTATAGTCACGTTGTGCCTGGGAAATTATTAGTTGTGCGCTGTTAATTAGATTACACCAGAAACGGAGCGTTAGATTGATTACTAAGCTAAATTTATCTCGAACGGAGTGCCACGCCATCACCATACTACACACCGACATCACACTGGCGGGAATATAACGTCGTTTCTTCGTCGCACTTTATGTGTGAATAGAAGAGTCAGAGGAAAAATGGAGGAACAATAAGGAAGAACTTGTTTGTAATTTGAATAAATTTTAATGGTTAATGTTTTTTTATTGAACAATTTAAGCCAATTATAAAATGCGAGACGTAAATTGCGAATTTATGTGTTGGACACGACGCGAAGGAAAATTGGCCAGGCGAATATCGAAAGTCAGTCGTGTATTAAGCGAGATAGAGACAGAAACAGCTGAATAGGGTTTTAATTAATAAAGCTTCTGATACATAAGCGAGGGCTCCGAACGTAATTAGCAGACGCGGCCGCAGCGTGAGCCGTCAATCATGCCGATCACGTATAAGTTTCACGCGCGCGCAAATCCACGCGAAAACACACGCCTCCAACAACACAACAACAACAACAACACCGACAAATAAAAAGCTGGGAAAAATCGAGATGATGATCGCAATAATCGTGGTGCGCACCGTTGCATTAGATTAAAACGCAGGCAATTATTATAATGGTGGATAACTAGATGAGGCTAGACGTCGCTAGATATCGCTGGTTATTAAAAACGAAATAAAAAAATTTAACGTACGTGTCTTGTTGATGTGCATGTGTGGTTAGCTCGCTCTCAGCTGGTGGCAGGGTCGGCGGCTACAAGTATGCGAAAGTAGCGTTGTAAGCGTATTCATTACGAGAGCCATTCAAGTGTGGCGTTGCATAAAATTAATTAGCTGCCGTGTATGTACCGGCGTTTTAATAACGTCGGACGAAACCACCCCGACCTGCCTCGCCTGTCACTATGGGGACTGATTAATGTCGGGACCACTTTACATTAACAATCCAGTAAATGCAAATTCGCATTTGATGAGCATGTGTCGTTCCTCTAATATAACGAACGTTATCCTGCTAGAGGTGGTGGCAGCGGCGGCGGCGAGCGGGTTTTAAGTGCGCGTTATGCTCGGGAGTAACAACAACAAAACAACAACCACCACCAGGCAAGGATGCTGGCGCTGACTGTGGACGGTGGAGGTTTGTAGCACAAACAATCCAGTCGGATAAACGCGATAGTTTGACGACGCGTCGAAGAGAGATGAAGAGTTTACGCGTGGCTGGAAATTCACCTTTTAATTATTTAGCGTTTCCACGTAATCTGCTCTCGCACCCCTAGCGTTGACTGTGTGGGTGTTTGTGTCGGTGAAGCCACGAGTCCTAGAGAATTTTAATTTTCCCCAGATACGTTTTTAATTAATCTCGAAACTCGACCAACAGAATGCCAGCCATTTTTGTGTTTTCATCTTGTATCCAATCAGTTCTATACATTGAACATTGAACACTGACACTTGCTTGATAGACTTTATGAATTGCAAACTTTAGTACCATCAATTTTTACTAAATGAACTTAAAATGATTTCTTTTTATTGTTTAATTATTGTTTTGTTTTGCATTTTTTTATCTTTGTATGCTTGTGTGTGGCTGATTCTAATTGAACAAATCAAATAATTGCTCCCGCAGGTTATTCGGAAATTCGGGCGCGTGTTCGGCGTGTGGGCAAACGATCCCAGCCAGTGAGTTCGTGATGAGGTCCGGCGGACCGTCACCACAACAACCTGGCGCGCCGCCCCACGTCTTCCATCTCAAGTGTTTCGCGTGCAGCAAGTGCGGCGCGCACCTGGTGCCCGGCGATCGCTACTACATGTTGGCTGGGAGTCTGGTCTGCGAACAGGACTGGCACAAACTGCTGAAAACCTCCACCACGACGACGGTACGCAAAGGAAAAGTTGGACGGCCTCGTAGGAGCAGAGATTGAGCACATCGGATTTTTCGACATCATTTAACATGTAAGTTACTTTTATATTTATTACAACCACCTAACTCTTCTACGCGCATGCGTTGCGTTAAACGAGTGCGAGCGAGAACGCTGCAAAAAGCTAGTTACAGCCAACTTGATTTTTGGTAAATTTATTACGTTAAATTACATTTCCCTGATAAATTAGTAATATATCTTGAATATTATCTGGTTTTAACGTATCTGTTGATTTTGTTTATTTAAGCTCACACGCGTCACTGCGCATCAATCGCGGTGTAATCTAATTAACCTCCTCATCTTACGTATTTGTGCTTTCGCATGAGTTGACTTTATTAATTTACGTTTGAAGCGTGTTTACCATGATTCGTTTTTGTAAAAAAGAAAAATTAAACCAGTCAAGTTTACCTTTTCTTGCTTGCAATTACGATGCGACCATTCGGAAAATACGAAAAACGTGTTTGCATTATCTACATTTATGTGGTTGATACTCTCCCAGCATAATTAATAATTTTTTGCCCCTCATCCCCTTACAACTCTCGCGTGCCGTTCGCGTACGTCTCGCGCTTTTTAACATAATTTTCGCTTCAACGAGTTTAAACGAATCGCCTGCGCAAAGCGTAAATAGCCTCATTTCCTTTACGCCCGCGGCTCGTAATCCACAATCCTGCAACGCAAGCTTTTTCCACAATACCTCACGCCTTGATCTCTATTACAATCAGTGCACTTTGAAGAATAATGAATACAAGTATATTTCACTGTGTTCCAGCATGAATTATAATTTTAATTCAATTTAAGTTCAGAACTAGGAAAATAAAGAAAAATAAAAACAATATATGCTTATACTGATTGTCTATCGATGCATGTAGGTACTCTATTAAATATGAATCACAATAATGGCAATTGTGTTTATACGCTGTGGAAATTTACGACTTATCGATAATGGGAGGGTCAATATTTATTAGTATTTGTTTGGCGCTGCGATTACGACGTCGTTTTCTTCGTTCTTTCATTCGGGGCGCGCAAGACGTGTAATATTTTACGGAATGTGCCCTGAAACTTAATACTTGCCTAACATGAAAATGTCTCATTACATCAAAATCAAGGTGAACGCTTAGTGGTCAACGCGTATAAAGAAAACATATGCGGTGTTGCGTGATGTAAGGCATGCTTCAAATTCAAATTCATTTAACGACACAATACAATCCAATATAAATAAATTTTATTTGTAATGAAAATAAAATCTTATGTTGGTTTAAAGTTATTTTGATTGAGTTTTTTTAATTAATTTCATTCAAAACCTTAAATAGTTAAGGGAATTGTGGAGTCAATTAAAATGTTGATTTCTATTTGAGTTCTTAATTCTCTTGTGTTTGGATTAATTAAATTGTTGGAGGCATCGACGACAAGATACCAAAAGTATCTGTACGAAAAGCGTACAAAACACAAGTAAAGAAACAGGGTGGTGGTGGTGGTTTATATCGAGTTGAACGAATCACAAGAATAAGAAAAGATAAAACAAAGGCTAGGAAAAGATTACGCGATATAAAAAATAAGATAACAACTTCATTATATGGTGTTTGTTACGTTTAGTTTTTTTATATGTGATGAAATTTTTTTGAACCTAATAATTACGATTCTTTTTGTTATTAAACGATTCATGTTACTTTAAAGGGTGTAGACCATTAGTAGAAAATAAGTAGTGAAATGAATGGCCAACTTAAGTTTTTGTGGTGTACTAAAACCAGTTTTCTTTTCGTTTGAGTTCATTTAATTACCTCCTTGTTTGTTCATCGGTGGTAATTTATTTCTTTTCGTTCCTCACGACGTGTAAAATAGCGTTTTATTTTCGTTCATATTTCGTGCAAAATTTCGTAAAATGCACGCGGTTTATAAAGAATTTATGAATTATTTGAGGCAAACTTTAAATATTATAATTAACGAAGTTAGTTAATTATCTCGCACAGTTTCTGATTTAATTAATAATTAAACCTCCCTGCTGTATTTTCCACATTGATGTAGGTATATAAGTATAAGTATAGATAGTTAACAATTACCGGGGGCCGATCTCTCGTTGCGCACGCCAACATCTTCCTCCTCTACCCTGTTACACATTCTTCTCTTCTATTGCTGCTTGCTGTATTCTGCTCACTTTGCTGCTTTCGCTTCTCAATAGATTTGCGTTGTTCGCTTGCGTGTATTGAGTGCCGTATCAACTCCGCGTCCTTTGTGCGCTTTAATTAGACGCAGCGCCGTTTTAAATCTGTAACAAGACTAAAAATGGCGAAGCACCAATAAAACGCGTATGCATATACTTGCATCAATTCAATGTGCAATGGTTCATTAATGTGTGCGAGCGCATATTATAGCTAAACACTAACTAGCGCTCATTGCAGGTTTTAACAATGCCCAATATCAATGCCATTGGTGCGCTCATCGTGCATGTTTCCTATATTTATTCCTTTCTCTATGGTTAGTTGGGCGACTCCTCGAATATATATTGCCATTCAATTTTTCCGCTTCATTCATTTCACGGCGATATTTTATAATGATCATTAACGAGGGTGCGCAACGAGCAAAACGCACAACGTGCAAAGATAATGTGCTTATTTTTGCCTTGCAGGTGTTTTTTTTAAATTTTAACAAATAAACAACATTTGCAGTTTAATTTTAAATTAAAGTTATAGTAATCAAGCCTAGGATTTATGATCAAAAAAATTGTGTTTTTGTTTTTAATTTTGATATTCCACACAACATAATTTGTAAGCTGTAATACAAAGACTTTGATTTGTGCAAGCTGCAGAAATTGCAACAAAGCTCGCTGCTATCGAATAACCTAACCTGGTAAACAGCAACGGCACTGAAAACGACAACCAGACTTTCAAACAAAACCCGTTCCTTTGATGTTATACTTCAGGACGTAATTTCGCAGCGCACTGGCCTGCTGGCCAGCCGTCCATCCTGCACACCGGTGCAAACAGACCGATCAGGTGAAACATTGGAACAAACGAGCTAACGTGCCGATGCGTATGCACCAGACATGCACAAATGAAGTGCAGATAGATGTGTCCGAGAACACGTGTATTATTAAATGCCGCGTTGGCCTGAACTAATGCGACACTGATAGTCGCGTTTACCTCTCTGATTGTGATATCCTTAATTGCCTCTTGCACTTTCTTTCATCTTACCACTTTGTAATTACGGATATTTATTTTAGTTTTTAATCTTTTACCATTTACAAAAAAAAAACTTTTTAGCTTTATTGGTATTAGAATTTATTTTTATTAATTTACACAAATATGTAATTTATTTAATGTATTTCGTTTCCATTAGTTCACAAGCGTGTTGACATGGGCTGTAGTGGTCAAAGGTCTGGATTTCAATTTAGTGAATTTACAAAATTTTACTTTAAATGAAACAAGATACTCGCAGCATGACACATTATACTTAACTAACTCCATCAGTGTTATTAGCATATTTATTTATCTGCTTGTTTGACACCTTATTTCAATTTCTAATCAATTTGAATTTACATATTTTCTTCAATTTGAAGGCGCGATTATGTTAATTGAGATTTTTTGTTGCATTTCTATTGCGGTCGGATTTGATTTAAAAAAAAAGTTTGCAAAAAATAATATGAGAAGATTTAATTCCCAACTCGCATATTTCACTTAATTGCCGTGGGCTTATTTACATTCCAAGAAAGATATCGCATAAAAACTTTACGGGTTATTTATCGGATGACTGAATCACCCAGACTAGCAGGCTTCGAAGGCTGTAATTAAATAATTATTATATTTATTACATTCGGACACAAATAAGTCAATTAAGTGCAATTATGTGTAATTGATTGTGTCGATAATTAGTCGGAGCATATTAATTGAACGAGTTTTTGTGCCAACTGTCTCGTATTTCTTGTTTTTGCGGACTTTACTTGTGATTCAAGTTTTTGTTTAATTCTATTTTTTTTAAGTTGTCATAACCAATTTATTTTTTTTACCAAGGTGCAAGTTTGTGTTAAAGAATCCGGGAATTGCATAAATATTAATTAAGATTAGTCACCGGTCCAGAGTTGGGAAAACCACTAGGTGTTCGTTACAGAGCATTACAACTAGGTTTAGGTGTTAATATCAATCGATTTTGTTAAATCGGTGCGAAAATGTGTGTTTCTTACACTAAGCTTCTGAGTACTTGTATTTCGAGTAAGAGTAGTGTCGGCTGTCGGTGGAATCTCGATCACACGATCACAATCAGCGCAGACTGCGCAAAGCACTGAATAC
The DNA here is from genome assembly GCA_030264155.1 of Atheta pasadenae. Taxonomy (NCBI): domain Eukaryota; kingdom Metazoa; phylum Arthropoda; class Insecta; order Coleoptera; family Staphylinidae; genus Atheta; species Atheta pasadenae. Next base: position 1,163,892 of record JARJDS010033093.1, on the reverse strand, counting down.
ATTTAATTTTTCCTGCTGCTCTTCCAGCAATCTTCTCTTTCTGGCCTCGTTCGGGCACTTAACTGGCAGTAAGCAAGCACTCAGTACAGATAAACTCCCTAGTACTATGGGCGAGTACGAGTGTAGAGGGTAATCTTTCTCGCTTGTAGAGAGCGCTTCTCCAATCTTTATTTGTATACAGTTTGTTTGGAAAAGAATAACAAACTTTTAAATTTTTCTTTATTCTTGCTTCAATTAACCAACACACAATACCATTTTCTAGCTGGTTCAATAAGTAATTTAAGATAATTATCTGAAAAATATTACAAGTTTGTTAAAGTTTGGTAAATTGTCCAAAAATAAAAGAAGCAGTGTATGTTTGTTGATACACGTTCTATAGCCCGGGGTGGCGGCGAGGCGGCGCACCGGCACCTAGTCTCGACGCTTCGTTCGATGGCTATAAGGCTAAGGGAATATTCATAAAGGGCATTTTCTCTCCGGCCCGTTGCTGAATCTGCTCCCGCGCCATTCTCTCTCACACACACATCGTTGCAGTGCAACCACAACGGGACCTGGCGTCGCGATTTTCGTGTGTTGGTGTAGTTGAGTGACGCTTTCGTATTAGGCTTTTCTTATGCCTCGGAATAGTCAAAAGCCTATAATGGCATCCATTAAACATTGACCACCTACTATACGAGCTCTTCTCGGTGGCTCGTGAGCAGCAGCGGAGCTGTGGCAGGACGAAAAGTAAAAGCCGAATTAAAATATCACTCATGATCATGACCCAAGAGCAAAGCAAAAGCGGACATCAGTACTGTACACTGGAAGCTGCTGGCTAATGGATGAAACTTTTATTACACACTCAATTTCGAACTCAACCATCCTATATCCCGTTTGTGCTTCGTTCTGCTTCTTTCTTCGTTATAATTCATACATACATTAACAATGTGTGCTGTTTCGTTTAACGGACTAGCAGGACTAGATCTGCTGTTTAGTTGAGAGCTATTAAGCGCTAGATGGCGTATCTTTAATATTGATTAGTTCATACAAATTTTTACGTTTGTACAGACTTGTGATTTGGGTAAAGCTTTTACGAAATCAATCACATCACACGAAATTTGCGGAATTCAAGGACATCAATTGTCCATTAGCGATGATTACAATATCGCGTCGATAATCGATTTGGTGCACGCTGCCCCCCAGTTTGTACTTTGGTTGTGTGTCGCCATCGCCATCGGGTGGGTATGTACAATGTTGCGCTAGACCACTCAATATCCGCCACTCAACTACAACTACAAATACAGCTTTCTTTGCACAGTTTCCCATACACATCTTGTAAAGTTTAATTAAACACTCAATGCCATACTAAATTCAGAATAAATTAGAAAAGTTCATTTCCTTAGTCTCAAATACAAATAATATTAAAGTTGTAATAAAATGGCTTTATAGTAATATCGAGCCAAAGCAATCTGTTAAATTTATTTAACCTCACTTTTATTGCTCTTTTGTTTTATCGGGAGTTTAATTTAAAAACAGTGAAAGTTTTGTGGTTATAAATATTGACTCTGTGCGTATTGACGAATGTACGAACATTTTCAATATATTGGCGTCTGAGAATAAAGTAGTAAATTGCGTAATAATTTATTCCGACATAAAAGGTATTCGGCAGTAAAAAAGCGAATTTCCTAATTGAGCATCAACCGATAACCGACTCGCTTGCTTCCACGGCGCGTCGCACCACCCGAAGATTCAATTCATGGTTTATGGGAGGGCGTGAAGTTTGATATAGGAAAGCGATATCTGGATTACTTTCCTTGATGAGAAATGAAAATCTAAAACGCATTAAGGAAATTGCCATTGCTTTTAAATTAATGTTAATTGCGACGGGTTGTAGGAGCAATGTGTGCGTGGTGTGTCCCCAGTTGCTACTATAGGTGCCTACACCTAACAATGTTCTCTCAAATTTTATTATATTAAAATTGATGTTTTGTCAGTTGTGCGAGCATCAAAAGTTTCGTTTGCAAAAAAATGTTTTGAAACATTGTAATCAATTAGCTTTGGAAGTATTACAAGGCGTTAATGGTTATGTTTTGCTGTTGGTGATTTAAAATGGAGCACTTTTCGATGAAGACATTGCGGAACTTATCCCAAATGGAATGTAGTTGCTGCTTTCATAGCAGGGTTTGGTTCGGCACTCTGCTGCTCCCGGCGCATGGGAAAATTGCGTTGTGCGCGGCGCGCGAAAGCGGATTGTTGGCTGTGGGTGGCGCGAGCGAACGACGGGTGAAGGCACTCAGCTTAATGAAACGAGTAATCCTCGGAACATCTCGCTGTCTAATCCATCTGGATGCATTCCTTTGCGTTTTAATATCCATCCGCGAACGCTTGAATCTGTGACAATTGCGGTGGATGGAAGCAGGGCACTCTCGCTAACTACACGTGCACAACTTAAATCAATTCCGGTATGTGTGTGGCCGGGGGTGGTAGTTGTGGAATGAGTCACGCGTGTTTTTCCAATTTCCAACGAAACAAGACTAAGGCCGTGCTCGTTGGCACAGTCGCGTGGTCGTTTTCCTTCCGCCTTATATCCACCAGCAACCCCTAGCGTCCTTCGTTCGCTTTCTGTGGTAGTCGTCGCAGTCGCTGGTTTTTTAATTAAACGACGCCAACAGCACGATCTCGACCCGGCACCGAGGAAAAAACAACAAAACGACGACTCAATTAATTAATTACTCTGGTTTCATAGTTAAATTAGCTTCCGGAATTTAAGTCGGTGTTTAACCTCGAGTTTCGGCACAATTTAATTCATCAACTAAGACCCCGGTTTTAGATTTATGAATTGTACCACTGAGTTATTCATTTTAAAGCTCGCCTGCTGCCATTCCATTTGTTTCTCAACCTGAAATCTACAAAGTGTTGAGAGAAAATATTTACTTCTCTATTACGTTCATTTATGAATATAATTAATAATTTAAGGTGTTATGTTAATATTTGTTAATTAATCTTAAGAATTGATTAATTTTAGTTTATTATGCGTTAGTTTTAATTAATTTAAAGTAATTTTGAAGTTGTAAGAACCAGTATAGAACGTATTACCCTTCGACGCGGCGAAACAGTTGCTTTCTCTCATTTCTGTACTGCCGCCGTCGCCACCACCACCACCGCCGTTACTGCCTTACCTCACTCGCCCCGCGCGTCCCGTTAATTACCGCCTGATGTGCATGGGAGCAATGAAAGTTTACCAGTTAATTAGGGAAAACGTCCCTCGAAGCCCCCACTTGGCCTCTTCACTCTTCTTCACATTTCGACTCCTCTCTTCTGACTTAAATATTTATACATCGGCAGTGACACCGCCTCCTTTACGTTTCTACATGGAACAACAACGTTCAACAACATTGTTGTTGTTGCCATTGCTCGTTTGTTGCTGCCACTACAGCCGAGGCTGATCGAGTTGTTTGGCGTTGGTATTTGTTGGTATGGAACGTATAGAGTTAGCTACTCCAAGCAGGCCGGAGCAAAGGGGATGAACAATGCCATCAGCCCAGCCCACCCACTAATTAGCTTTATTGCCACCCTTTAGTGGTGCACTCTAAACCCTCGTGCATCCACGTTTATAACCCAATTACCAATCAAGAATCAATCGTCTATCTCAACCAGCAAAATCAATTCCATTAGGGCGAAAGTTGACGTACTCTTCGTTTTATACAAGCCTATAAAACTATTTTACTATTCTAGTATTCTTGCAGCAAATATCCAGATTACCAAAATAGGTTTCAACATTATACGATGACAAACAACATCATGACCTAATTTTGTTTAAGTATATATTTTTTTTTCGTTTACCAATTGATTTCATTTTAGTGCCTAAATTGATTGTTTTTGTTGACCTGATTTTATTATTGGGATATTTTTTCGAGGGTTGTGCGAGAGGTGACAGCAGCAGTCGGAGGCGGTTCGCGCGGCCGCGCTGACGCGAGACGCAGTCACAGTGCGAAGGGCAATTAGGTAAAGTAAAGCGTTCCGCAGACAAAGACGGCGAACAAGAGATGCAAATGTACATTAGCCTAATTGAACATTAGGTGAAATGAACAGTTGGACCCCATTAGCTACCGTTTGATTTATTACTTCATTTTATCAAAGCCGTTTGTTTCAAATAAAATGTCACCGACCGTGAGTGGGATATCGCGTTGCGACATGCACTCGTTTATGCAATTTTACGCTCTCAATTCAAATGCCAACTTTTCGTGGACTAGTTGAAATGTTACTCTGTTACTAAACATAAACATAACCTCACTCAATGTTACATAAAAGGTACAATTTAATAATTACATTTCCAATTCTAATTTATATAATTATTACTTACCCAAAAATCAAATCCAATTTTCTTGTTGACTCATTTCATCTGAGGACTACTCCTGTTATAACCCACAACCTATACTATACTACACATTCGTTTACTATTAGTATTAAAGTGATGTCCTGTGTCCTGTATCATCCCACATCACACAGCTATTGCTACTGCCCTTTTACTCAGTTCGCCACAAAAATATGTGCATGCGGTTTCTATTTGATTGAATGAAAGTCCAGGACAGATAGAGACGACGCTAGTACTTCCGAAATTAAGCAACGACCCGTGCACTTCCTGTGATTGACTTGCCGCTTTTGCTTCAGCTTTTGCTTTACGCAATCACACAAATCTAAATTTTTTTTTAGATCAAATTTTGTTTTCACAAACAATTTCTTTAACATTATTGACTTACTATTTTGTTTTGATTTTGTTGAGTTTCGTAGAACGTGCTTTTTTAAATAGACAAAGATGTTGAATATGTCATGATGATGTACTTAGTACCACACACGGAGACAATTTTGTTCCGCCCTATGCCATCGTCGTCAACTGTTGAATTATTCAGAGGAGACAAATTCAATGTGAGTCGCACGCGATTTGACTGACTCGCGTCTTTATCGATATAAAATGTCTGACATTTGAAAAATTATAAAAAAATTATTGTTGCTAAACGAATTAAATATAGATATAGAAAATCACTGTCATATTGGAGATGGTTGTGTACTTTTTTTTAATGCTTTTAGTTTAATTGAACGCACATAGAGTGAGATATAGTTAATGAGAGTGTTTATTTATAAAGTTTTCGGCATTTTAAAACATGCATGAACCTTTCACATGAGACGCTGACGCACCCGAGCGCGCTTTCGTTCCGCATTAAGCTTGCAGAAAGAGCATATAGAATATAGATTAATAAGTAAAACTTCCATCTTTGTGCCAGCGAGGAGGATTTATGTAAGCCGGAGCGTAATTACCGCCCCCGTTGTGTCTGGTGCGCTGGCGCGTCGTGAGTCATATCTGAGTTGATAGCTGAAAATGAGAACGTTAATTAGCAATATAGATCGTGACCATAAATAAAGTAGTGTAATCCCGTCGTTGTTTTAATTATGGAACGGAACATCCTTTAGCGTTTTAGAGAGGTCTCTCCGCCTCCTTTGGTCGTCCTCTTGCTGTCATCGTCGTCCTTCAGCAACTCAACACTTGGGTTCTCAGCGATCTCTTTTATTCGGTCGTGTCCTTCGGAAAATGAAGGGGTTAGCATAACAGACAATTCGAATTTGTTCCATGTGTAAAGCTTCAAGAGCGTTTGTTTCTCGCTGCAGTTTTTCCCAATTACAGTCATTCGTCCAAGCGGACAATTAAAAACCGCCCCCGTTGGGCGCAGACAATTTTTAGTACAAACAATTCGTGCGCCGTGGTTTTTTTTTGTGTTGCACCGGACTATGCCTGCGTCCTATTTTTATTATTTGAGTGCTTTCTATGAACAGTTGCATTAGCGTGCGTGCATTGAAAGTTTCAAACGTTGCCGGACGTCGGCCGACGACAAACCGTATGCAATTCGAATCGCCACCACAATGCCCAGGTCCAGGACCTCGACTCCCAACTGCCTGGGCGCTTGGAATAACAAACGAACCTTTCTAATATTAAATTCAATTATTTTGTGCGCCCCCACATGGTCGTGTGTGCCAAGCTGGTTGAATTTCTGCGAAAAATCCAAAGGACATAATCAAAAACTAATCTATTATTGCGAACGAGCAATATCAATAATACTGGCTGCATTATCGAACATCTAGCACGATGTGGAGGCGGTGCAGGACAGGACCGGACAGACGGGACGTATACGGGGGCATTATATCAAAGTCAAAAAGTTAATATCCTATCCGTCTTGTTACAGTTATTATTTTCTATACGCTGTGGTCATTTCCTCAAACTGCTGATTGATGATGTTACTATATCCCTGCATATGCTCTGCCTGCAATGTGAGCGCGTAGGGGGAAAATATTAATAAAACAAAAAGTAAACAACCGACGCAAAGGCAAGGCGGGCGAACGCATCCAGCACTAATAATGCAATCATTGATTAGCGCAAACGAACACATTGCGCTCCGCCATCACTTCTAATGTATAAACACCGCATGTGTTCGTTGGGGAATTAAATCAAAACCTAATTTCGCTCTGCAAACCCCCTTACGCCCGCGCACACCCCTTTCTCCGTTAATTAGTTAAGACACTGAGTTTGGAGTCGTCTGCAGACGCCAAATAGTTTGTTTTGAGAAGAGGATGGATGTTAAATTAAAAATACAAAGTGTTCAATTTTTTATATCTAAATATTTAATAAATATTTAAAAAAATTAAAGTTAATTATCTTTAAAAAAAAATACAAGTAATTTGTGAACGTTTAAGGATTTTTTTTAGTTTTTATTGAAACACTCTGTACAGTAAAACTTAGGGGACACATACCGCACGATCGTCGCTTCGTCGTCTCAATGATGGTTGGCGAAAGCGCGCCGACGACATCCAAAGGGGAAGGAGAGGGACCTTCAACAAAACAATTTCGATTCAGATTCTAAATGATGTTTACTTTCCATTAGGCACTAGAAGTGTCGATAGCGCACATAAATTTGCTCGCTGCTTAATTCTACTTCTCCTCCTTCTACGGCGTTATTCTAATTACAACATTGCATAACCTAATTCGCGAAATGAAAGGAATTAATTAATTTTTTTCGGACTTTAGTGGAGCGCCTAATTGGATTCGAATTCGTTGTTTTTCCCTTCGCGTATGTTCCGTCAACAAGAAACATTATAATTGTCCTTTTCGCAAACGACGGGGGGTTGTGCGCAATTTGCAATTTACTGTTTTCTATCGAATCTATGTTTATCCTTTTACCTATATCAATTTAAGTTGACTATTTTCTTAACGTCGATAGTGGAATTACAAGGACGAATGGTGGAGCGTTTCTAGTCGAGAATAACAACAAATGCACTTGAATATTTAAAGTAAATTAAATTTCGCGAATGGAAAACAAGACAATCTTGCAGATTGCGGCGTGGTTGTATGCCGACGATAGTAGTCCATTATAGTGATGCGAACAACTCGAGAGATATTGGAAGTTTTTATTGATATAATCCTGATGAACCCATGTGAGCTTGTCAGTTTGCCCTCATTGCCCATTAGCGAGATTGAACCTCCTCCTACGACTGTTTTTCTGCCACCGACGCGGCGTACACCCAACCAACGCGCCCTCCCCTAATCCTGAAACGTCGCTACCACCCGCTACAACCCGCACTTCCGGTTATTTCGCAGGCGACGCCAGAGTTTGAGGCACCTCCAGCCACTGCTCTCTTCTCGCACGAAGAAAGAAATTGTTTCCTGTTCGGGAAATGAATTAATGTATTATGCGCATACATTATTGATTAGTACTAATGTTAATGTACCGAAACACATAGCTGCATTGTAATTGATATTTACGACTCCTTTGCTTCCTTTACTTCCCTCGAACATCCTATTTATTTTATTACGCATTACGCATTCTTTTGTTGGATTTTCCTTTCTTTATGTTGTGTATGAATAAATAATTACAAGGATGCTTGTTTGTATAAATAATACTTAACTTGATTATGGATATTTTATTTATTTGTGTGGGATTTTGTTTGTTGCAGATGATTCAACTTCTTGCGAGGAGAACTGCTCCGACGACATGGACTCGCGTTCACCTTTCAGCGAATGATCGCGACCACAGCGCCCATGGAGATGGACCGCGTCGACCAAGTTTTATCCAACGAAGTATCTTAATAAACAAATATGCATTACGCAACTAAATACTGGACGCAGTGATAAAGCGCTGAAGTGATATTAATCGACGACGAAGCGGTGTTAAGTCTACGCGATGCAGTAGTGAACAACGAAGAGAAAAGCTAGGTCAAAGTGGATACGCACCGGTTTCAAAGTGTGGGTTTTCGCCCGAATTTGTTTGTACAAAGTTTGTTAGTTAGTTAATCATGAACGCTCTAATTTAAGGTCCGCGTTGATGAAGAGACTTATTGTGTACTTAAATCATTGTAAATAGAATCGCTCGATTGTATTTAAAACACAAATAATGTTAAAATGGGTAAACACAGAACAGAAGGAAACGATATTGTGAAGACATGCCGGCTGGAGATCAACAGTCATGTCTCCGAGATGTCGACGATGTCGGCATCTTCGACAATCTTTATTTTGTACATAAATTTATTGAGTAATAATAATTAATTGTTAAATATCGAAGGAAACCACTAATATCCGAGATACAGACGAAAACGAACACACATTGTGAGTGAATGGCACATACAGATGAGATAAGTTTCTTTCTTTCGAATACCTACGGGGCGAATGCAGAGATTGTAAATTTACGAGATGGACGACGTGAAGAGATAACAGACACGAGTTATTGAGTCTGCCCTGGCGATTGACTTGTGATTATTGTTTAAATTATTGTATTATTCGTTTATTTCTCGTTGCTATTGTTGTTACTAGGTAATATTTTTAATTTTTCTGGAATTGCAACGACAACAAACGTTATTACGTGTTACAAAACTGTTTGAATCATTGAAATTGTCAATTCTACGATACATTTACAGCGTTATTGTTTCACTTGTGCACTAAAATGTATACCGAACGAAGGAACGAACTGTCAATCATTTAATCCGAAGTACAAACAATCATGTAAAAATAGCGGACGCTAACAAACAAGAGTCGTTGCGTTTAATTGTGACAATTGTTTGTAATTGAAACTACCACTGCTGTCATACAAGACGTATAATGAAATCTCATACGCGGCTGCAGCGATTTGTAGTTATTAAAAAGTTAAATTGTGTGCAATAAACCAACATCCTGAGCAGACACAATCGCAACCAGCCATAAAATCGTATCCATATATTCCTTGTTTCTCCGTATTTGGTTTCTTTTTTCTCTCCACTCAATTTTCTTGGTGGTATTTTATTTGAGTCTCGTCCCAAAGCAATCCCAACATCCTCGAGTCTTGTACTTTTAATAACCAACACATCGTATAAAACACACTAAAACACACACTGAGAAAATCATTTGCTCAAAATGTTTCTATTATAAAAATATCAAACTTTGGAAATTTGGAAAAAGGACGTTGAAAAGTTAGGTTTCCATTAATTCTGTGTGCATTCCACAATAATAAACAAAATCAATTTGAAAATGTCTATTGTTCTTTTTTATGTCAAATCCATTAATCGTTTCCTTTATTATTATATTACTAGTCTATATTTGCAGTGGTCCTTTTTGATGCCATTAATTGAAAATAAAGTTTGCTCGTCCATTCAATGCACTTCAATCGGCCGCGAGTTTGCAGCACCAGCGTCGACGAAAGCGGTTGAAAGGTTGAACGTTTTCTATAAAATTTCGATGT
>JARJDS010033093.1:514609-525948 GCA_030264155.1 Atheta pasadenae | reverse complement strand
AATTCAGGACAATACATTTTTTGCTCTTCTCTTGTGATAAAATGTGAATAATTGGAACGGATTGAACATGTTTATTACTAATTTGCAAGGTCATAAGTATACATAGGTTTAATGTGACATAAAAATAATTACTTATTGTTATGTTATAACTTCCGTAATTAATTTTTTTTTGCGTTTTAATGAAAATAATTATAAAATAGGTTTTTCGTTTGGTGTTGAATTACATTCCAGTATTTTTGTTGTGGTGATGTGTGATGTTGAATGTGGCGGCGGTTCACCTACAATTCAATTTACATTGATTAAGTGTAAATTAACGTAATTTTGCTTGGGTAATTGAGAAATATGGGTTTAGGTTGACGCTTGCTTGCACTGGTACTGCTGCTGGAAATTACTATTAGTAGAAAATGTAAGTACCTACTCTAGTTTTTGACGCACATTATAGAGAATCTTCTCGTAAGGAGGATGCAATAATGTATGTCAATGTCATGAGAGGTTTGTGTTAACGAGACTAAGATTTCAAGCACTGATTATTCAATTAGTACTTGAAACTTGAAACTTGAAACTGGATACTTAAAACTGGAAACATTGACTATTAGCTTGGATCTTGGATTTTATGTTCCACTTTTAGTAGAACATGGACGGCGAATGTTGATTCAACAAAATGACTCCGCGAGTTGTTATTTTTTTAGTTTTTATTGTTATAGTTTCAATTAAATTATAATTTTGTTTTTTTTCTTGTAAGGTTTCATGCAAACATTTAAAATTTTTACTCACCTGACGCTTATACTTATACAGCTTGAAAAGTATCAGAATCAAAATAATTTACATTTGAGATAAATTTTACTTTGAGTTTGATAATGTGGTAAACAAAAAATCTGAAAGAATAAATAAAAATAGGAACAATAAACTTTGTAATAATACAATTTTCTAGACATATTTCTGGTTAAAGAGTGAATTTAAAGATTGAATTTACTCATACACTAACGAGAAAATCAAAAATTTAAACCTATAACCAGTTAGAGATCATTTCCATACGAAAGTTGGAATATAAATGACATGCGAACCAAACAGCGCCAGGTTATATACTCCAGTGAGCGCCTGTTACTAGTTAGAGTGGAGGGAGAGTGGTCGTGGCCGGCGGAAACTGCCGAAGTGCGCTCGAACGTTCCTGAAAAAAGTGGTGGGGGAAATCACACGCGCACTACTTGTTCCAATTTGAGCGCGCCCAAAACCAGTTGTGTCTGCTACGTAGGAGTGTTAGGGTCCATTAGGATAACCTAAACATTCTACAAATCTTAACCTAAAATGACATTCAAAGAAAGCAACTCGTGGAATAACCTCACTGGTAAATTATAAAAAAAAAAACAAGTAATAGTTAACAAAATTTTGTAGAAATTTGTAAACAAATTTTTATATAATAATGTTTTTATTATGCCATAGTTTTTATTAAAATGATAACAGTAATAATAATATCAGATAAATGACATCGATATAGGATGCATTTAAAAATGTGTTAATTTGTCTCACAGATTATGAGTATTAGTAAATTTACTTCAATGGAGAAACAGAACAATTATTAAAGTATTGGACAATAATCAAACAAACTTGACGCTAACAGACGCGCATTTAAATGTTCAAAATTCCATCTTAAGTACACATTTTCGTTGGAAACTTAGTTCAACACCATTTATTATCCATTCAATTGTAATTGTGGGTCAATTACTTTCGTTCAATATTTCGTCATTCTGAATAAAAATTTAATAATACATTGGTAATGAGTAATTTATACAGCAGTTAATTTAAAATTGTCTACAAGACAACGTTGTTTCTTAAGTCCCATTCTTTCACATTCCTAATCCTCATCCGGATGATCGCACTTTAGTTGTCCAATAAAATGTTTGTGTTGGCAGTACAGTAGATTACGCGCGTATCGGATAACGAGTCAGTATTTATAAACACAATTATTTGATTGTCTTTATTATATTACACGGGTGTTCAGATTGGAATGGTTTCAAGTTGACAAAAAATGATTTTACATTCGCACGATACTTGGTTTCATTTATTAAAATGTTGGAAGCAAACTCAATTCCATTTCGTTTAGGTTTTAGTAGAGTTATTTCAATTTAGTTTAATGTTAAAGTAGTGGTAGCTTAGAATCATCAACCGAGCATTTTTCCTTCATTCGAATTAATTCAACTAGAAATCACAGTTTTTATTTTTACATGTCCAGGTCGTCCGCATCGGTTGCATTCTAAACTGAGATTTCTTGAATCTGCACGCGTTTCTTCATGGTGCCAGGGGTGGTGGGAGCGTTCCGCAGGATGCCTTGATTATTACACATCGGTGGCATGTTTTTTGGCGGCGGCGGCGGTTCCGGAATACCGGGGCTAGTCATCACGTCGCTACTGTTGCAGCAGTTAGCCCCGCTTCCGTTATTGGTAGCCATGGTCTGCGTATCTTGCGACGTCATCGTGGGGGCGCGCGTGGTGGCAATCATGGCCGAGCTCGTCACATCCGGGGGATGATCCACCAAGCTACGTTTTACGCCCGACGGCGGCGACGCTTGGAACTCTTGCAGCGGCAACTGCGTCATTTGGACATCGGCCAACGACCGTTTCTCCATATACTGCTGCGCGCTATACTCGCCGATAAAGTTACTCAGGCCCTCTTTGCAATCGAAGCTACTACCCAGATCGTATTTACCGCCGCCACAACCGCTGCCGCTGTCGTAACCGCTCGGCCTTCGATCGAACATCCGCTTCGTTTCGTAAGCGTCCCCCGGAGACGACGAGCAACTACCTGCTTCTAATTCCTCCTTCTTGCGTTTCGCTCGTCCGCGATCCCGCTGATGATAGATGCCAGCGAAGATGACAATGTTGAGCAGCAGTAGGAAACAACCCACAGCGATCGTGACCGTCAGCGCCATCGTGTAGCTCTGGTAGTGACTGGACGCCAATTTTCTGAGCAAATTATTTTTGTTCTGATTGTGCAATGTCTGTTGATTCTGCGGAATGACGTAACTTGCGTTCGGGGTGCATTCGGTGGTCGTTGCTTGTAGAGCCGTGTCCGACTTTGGCGGTGACGGCGTTGCCGAAGTGGATTGCACGATAGGAAGTGGACTTGTCGTCGGCGGTTGCAATGCGACGTGCGAGGGCCGCTGCATTGTTTGTGGACGAACAAAACCTAAAACGAAATTGATTAACAACTCGCTCTCCGCTAAGCCAATTACCGCATACATGGTGTACAGTGAAGCGAAACGAATCAATTCCTATCTGTGAGATACACATACATCTCTAGCCATTGCTATAAATTAACTTCGTGCCACCGTACCACTTTGGAGCATTTTCGCACTCGGCAAAACCTAAGAGAATTACGCTAACATTTACCGTTGAAGAGAAAACGGTTTTGCTAAATTTAGAAATACTTGCTACCGAAGAAAGTATCTATCCAATACAAGCATCCAGCACTACAATCCCTGAAGGCAATTAACAAAAAGTTACGGACATTTATAATGAACAAAAGGGGTTGACTCACGGACGCTTTTCTTCGCCTCTATGTCCAAATTCGATTGACTAGTGCAATTAATTAGAGATACCTTTCTTCTCCTTAAATATTTTAAGACACCTAAATTGTTTCTACGTTAAAACTCCTACTTTGCTCAAGGGCAAAGAAATCAATCAAGGTTTAGCTTCACGCACCAGAAAGCATTTTACACTAGATTTACATACCATCGTAATATTGATCCCCTTCTTCTTGGAAGTGATGATGTCTCATAGATATGTCGTCTCCTTCGCCGGGTCGGTGCAATTGCGGTATTAAATTTAACCAGAGAGACATTTTATGCCCCCGGTAGTGGTTCCTAATTTCCGCTTTATTTCCTACAATGTTAAAAATCAATATTTCAAAAATCTTTTTAAATTAAAACTGCCCACACGACCAGATATGATATTTTATAAATCACAGAGCCGGCGAAAAGTCAACAAGGTTGAAATGTGTTGGGAAAAAATAAAGCTCTAAATTCGTGTAGTTTTCGTTCCGGGATATTATTTACGTCGACGTTATATTTTAAATTTACGTTTTGACATTTTCCCATACAGTGGAACAACGCACGCATTGGTTTATGTCGACCATCTTGTATGAGTGATATTTGTGTGCGTGATGCACTGTAAAATGCGCTGAATAATGCCAAAAAAGTTATAATGAAATTTCGTTTTTGGCACAAAACATGTCCATGTTCCTCTTCTCATAATGCGTAATTCAAACAAGCAATAAACCACGATGAAAACACAATATTTGACTTGTAAAATTACAAACTTTTAAAATAATTTTATAGTTTTTGGAAACACGTTTTGGAAAATTGCTTATATCTCCTTTCCATATTAACCAATTTTCCTGTTCTTCATTTTATTTTATAGTTAAATAGTTCTTATTTAACATATGACTAAGTTTAACCCATAAAACAACCCCAAGGTATTTTTTTGCCTTTCAAAGGGAAAAAAAGCAAAATTTCAAAAAATTACCCAACTTTAAAGGCAAAAATAAAATACTTGGGGGTTGTTTCATGGCTTAAACTTAGTAATAGGTTAAAAGGGAACTATTTAACTATAAAAGTTAATTGAGAACAAGAAAATTGGTTGAAATACAGAAAAGATATAAGCAATTTTCCATCACGTGAATTAATGAAGATTAATTATATGTTGCGTAACATTAGTAGCAAATTCTGATTCAAAATTGTAGGATCTCAACGGATATACGTAAAGTTTTATTTAATTAATATGAAAGAGTTATGAGGTCACACGGACATCAAGAGTCCTGCTAAGATCGGAAGCGCAGCGCTTAGCGTTTGTATTAGTCACATTAATCAAGATGTGCAAAAGGCTTGATATTAAAAATGCCTCATGACTCTTCGGTCTCCTCGCCAAGCGTTCGCCGCTGGTAGCCGGTCGTCGGCGGCGTTTTTGCCCGAGGGAATCTCTAGTGGTTCTCCAGATAATTGCACGTTTTTCTATAAAAAAGACAATGATCACCCGAGTCAGAGTAGGTGATCAATAACAAACTAACATGAACTCATCGTGTTTCCGCAGCGGACACGAAAATTTTCAATCTGTAACTTTTTCTAAAGCCACAAACTTTTAAAAGGCTATCGGTTATGGGGACATCGTCTTCAAGTGCGCGCGCTCGCCGACTTTACTTTCCGCATTATAAATTTGATTTACGTGCGCCCCGGCCAAACACTTTGCGCAACTAATTGAAAATTCCATCTTACACGTTTTAGCCGAATTGAAAAGCAACCACCTACTGCCTACGCGGCAATATTTTAATCTAATAATATGCGCGAATCTCCACCGCAAGCTTTTATTTTTCATCGTGGCTTTTAAACAACAACATACACGTCGACGCATCCATCATTGAAGCTTTTCGCGCCTTAAACCAACGAGCTGTGAGCCAAAGTACCAAAGTGAAAACGTCCAAAGTGTGGCGTCACCATGGAAAACGTTCATATCTTCACCGCCCTTCGGCCGCATTACTTAACATTCAACGGTGGGACTGTGGTGCGGGGTGCGGGATGCTGTAAATGTAGGCGAGCGACATCCGCTTGATTAAGTGGTGAGATGCTGGGCAAGCGAAACTAATTGATAGCGACGTTATGGGTTTACATAAATTACGTAAAGCGCGTCGCCCGGCAGTTCGAACACTGCGCAGCGGTGGCGTTTGTTCTCCTGCGTGCCAATCCATTACTTTTCATATTGTCCTGAGTCCTGACTACCTACCACCTACCAGAAGTTAAAGCCAACACCACGTGAAAAACTTTGAATTCATTTTTTCATGGACAAAAAGCGCGTTTTTTGATTTTATTCCAACCAAAACCAGTCAGAAATTTAATTTGTGAAAACCATCTCACGACCCTGAACGAGGGAGGTCACTCACAGCTAAATTTTACAACTTTCCCTATCTCTTCTGCGAATCCACATTACCATATTCATTCATGAAATATAAATCTTCCAAATTTTGAACGTACGCGTATCATTTATCTTCCATTGTTATTTAACACTTGAATTCGCAATGTAAATTTACTGTTAATCTGTATCAAGAATATCAAGTTATTAAACTCAATGTTAGCAGAATTTAAAAGTATCACTAAACGAGTACTTGAAAACTTGCCTAATTCCAAGTAAAGTTGATTTATTGTGTCGTAGGTATCCCAAAATGGCGCTACTACATCATCCATATTGTTTTTGTCGCTTGGATCCCGCCGCATACTTCCTGCATTTTGAGACGCACCATTAGGATCGCTGCAACCCAAAACACATCATAAGTATATCTACAAAATATTAGATGGCGCCACTTGATAACAACATAAATACTAAATAAAAAATTATAATACCAATCTAATAAGAATCGAAGAAGATTAAAGCTAAAATTAAAATAATAATAAAGTTATTTTGTAAATATTAACTCTAGCTGTTGTTGTTATACACAACAGAAGAGATAGTTAAACGTTTCAGTCGAGTTGTATCGTAAAGGAAGCAAAATCGAAACGAAACGAACTAATCTAATATTATAACGGTTATAAACTTCACGGTAAAGACGAAGCGAGCAGTTTACGATCAAATTTACAATTTAATATAATATTATATAAATATTGGGACATAAAGTTCGCTTATATTTGCGGTGTGTCTCAGTTCTGTGTGTGTGCAAGTGGACGAATAGATAGACACAGAGAGAAAATGAAAATATCTGAAAATACTCGGTCGACCAAATTGTCCCATATTTATATCTATTTTTTTTATCTCCTTTGGCGATGATAAGGTTTTCCATCCGAGTATTTTCCCTAGCTTCAAAAGAAAACCTATACAGTTCTCCCCCACTCGTGAAGTTGATATATTTCCAACATATACAATAAAGAAACGGAGAGTTAGAAACCAGATTACTTGATTTTACATAAAATAACTACAAGCCGACTAGTCGGGTTTAACTACTAATTTTTGAAAGTTTTGTAAGAGTAAAAGTTTTGTAAATAACAGAATAAGAAAAAAAAAGGAAAAACTACTTACCCTTTACGCGCAAAGTTGCTTATATAGTGCATCAACATCTTGGAGATCTGTACATCGGCGTGGGTGTAGTTGTGCGGGAAAAAAGCACCGCCGTTCACCAGCGGCAGGCCCAAGATATACGGTATGTCCTCCCCGCGCACACTTCCGGACCTCTGCGATAAATATATAACACACACGCATTGATCAGACATAACGGCGGACACATCGTATCCTAAATGTAGGTATAGAAATGACTGAAGCTTATATACATTTTTTTTACGTTGTGGATAAAAAGGAAAACGCCCTCGTGCTGAAAAAGCGTTTTGCTTTACGCATTTACGCCGCAGGCGAAAAATATATGTGAAGCATGATTATAGCTGCTTTGATAAGTCATAAAAGAAGAAGCGTGAATGACCGAAAAGTGAAAAACTCGAGGCTTCTACTTCAAAAATATCAGCGTGCCATCAACTGCAATGTTTAGTCTTTAGTTTTTGCAGTAAATAACATGTCAAAGCAACACGAAACACCCAAAAAAAATGTTGGTTATTGTTAGTAATTATCAACAAAATTAATAACACTAATTACTGATATAAATGTTGCTGCCATACGCACAAATCGGTAAAAATAAAATAATTGTTTGTGTTTGAAGTGAATTATTGCTAACGGTAGTCAAGTATAGCGTCATTTATATAGTAGGTTTCGATAACAAGATATTAAGTTAATAATCACGAAATTTTTGGTTTTAATTGGGAAACGTTATAAATGTCAGGGAATTAATCACATTTTCTCTCGCCGGACAGAATTTTTCCAGTGTGACTGTAATTGCTTTACGAATCGATTAACACCGTTCGTTTTGAAATTCACTTTTCGCTGCTTTTTACCAATGCTCGTTTTGATAGTCAATTAAAATAATGTTTATCAATTAACTTTGTTATCAAAAAGTTAAAATATAAAAAATTTAATTTCCTTTATTCAGATTATTTCTATTTAACTTTTTTTTTTGTTTGGTAACTAAACCCAATGTAAAGTGTAAATGATTTTTTTTGTTTTTTTAATTAAAACTCAAAAAAATGTTTGACCAGGATGAAGAAGAAGGACTTGTCAATAGATTGTTTATACATATTTACGACTTCATTAAGTGTTATATAGCGTGAGATATTGAAACACTTTCTGTGGGTTGTAGCGTAGCTTGATTGTTTTTCTTTAATGATCCACAAAACGATTCATAAATTTTAATTACTCCATCATCTCGCGCTTTTGTGGCAACGTTTTTTTTTATTTATTTTTCCAGTGTGTGGAAACTGTAAAGGTAGTGGAATGTTTGTACCAAGTGATAATTACCTGCGGAAAATCTCTCTCGCCGCTCTGGTGATGGAAATGTAGAAAAAACGATTTTCCACCCCTGAGTGCATGCAAATACCCGATGCGGATGAGTGGCGCTGCCGTGTGTCCGTCGCTCAACACCTCCAACGTGGCGTCGCGCACACTCAAAGGATTCTGCATCGGTTTCTCCCAGTCCGTGTATTCGTTCTTCAGCGTCGAGAATATCTCATTCAAGTGATAATAGTACGAGTTACGCACATACGTCCGCAAAACTCTATCGCGCCGCGTTTCGTTGAACCCGAACTCCAAATCTTGCGCACTCAGATCCAGATAGGATTCTGTCGATGTCAGTCCGAATAATAGATCCCGGTCGCGAAAATCAGCCAATTCGTAACCGACGCTGGTTGCCACCGTCGACGTTCCGGTCGAGGCGGGCGGACTTGTCGGATTCAATAAAATGGTTCCGTCGATAAATGGCGCGAAGCCGGGCAGGAATCGTGGCGGCTCTAAGTTGACCTGCAAAAAGCTTAACTCTTGAATCTGAGCAATTTACATGCTGCATAAGGATTTACTTCTTTCTTTATTTCTAACACATTAATGTAAAATAAAATTTAAAAAACTTAATGCGAAAAATTGAAAAAAAAATTCAACGACCTCTTAATAGTCAGTCGTATTTCTCGACTTGGTTTTATACTCACCGACAACAGCTGACTTAATGGTTTTAATCTTAAACAAGGCGCCAAATCGTCTTCGAGTAAGTCGCCATGACAACCGGTGTGCTCTGCCACTCTTCGCTTCACAAACAAAGGATCGCGTTGCATCGCCCAAGGACTCAAGCCAGAACCACTCAACAATATGGTGCGATGAAGCAATTCTACAAAAAAAAACAAAGAATTATATGTGATTTTTTTCATCTGGTAAATCCAAACATTGTTTTATGTCTTGTGTTTTAAGTTTGGGGTGTACATTAACCTAAAAACCAACGAATGAGTATCTCCAGCTTTGTTGAATTTTATGCGACGATTATAAACCAAGTTAAGCGGCGAGTAATCCAAGACTTGCCAAAGAATTGTCATAAATCTATAATGCGTCGTGTTCAGTGGCCAACCAACTCGGAGTTCCTCGACGAAGTTTACGCCAAACTGATTCAACAAATGAGGATTTTATTGTCTACCGATAAAGGCTTTCAAACAAACAAAAACAAACAAACAAAAACAAAAGTTTAGATTCAATCAAAGGTTACTTGATAAATAAAAATAAACAGAAATAAACAAAAAACGTGTAAAGTCAGAATAATTTCATACACCATTAGCTTCAAAACAGTTTGCAGTTGTTTTTACTGATTATATCATCAAACTTGCTTCCAACTCCTTCAAGTGTTCTCAAGTTATGCAGGACGCCTGCGGTGGTGGTATCTTCGCATTAGCGCCGTTTGCGTTCCGCACGCAATACACATTTGTATGCAGCACAATGTGGCTTCATTTCTGCTCCGCATGACCCACCACTAGATTCCACCCCCCGCCCCCCACAACGACATTAATACTTCAACATTTTATTTCACGCCAACTGCAACGCATTGTAACTAATTTAATTATTTGATCAATGTGACAAATTTAAAATCACGTGATTGTGAGAACTCGCCAGACTGAATAATGCCAAATACCTGCCCCGAACGCATTTTACATATTTAATGCGTGACTAATCACCAACCAACGTCAGCAGAGAGAATGTATTCAGCGCTGTATTAAATCGAATTATTCGCGGATAATTTGCATAATATAATACCTGGGCTTTTGGCTGCCGACGCCGAAACTCTCCAACTCAGCGGCCGCGCATTGTCCCTAAAGTCTTGCGCATTCGCCAGCCTCAAACAATACCGTTATCGGCATCGATACCAACACACCGAAAACTCACGAACCCTTCGCGCAAATAATTATACCTCCCAGTCCTTCATAATACATTAATGTGCTGCGTACGTGCTCCCCACGCATGTACAAGTACGTTGTTTGTGTTCTCTACAAGAAACTTACAGAGAATCGCATTCAGTGGGATCAATTTGTTTGTATTCGACCCGCTAAACTTATCTACGCCATAGGCATGACTGCATTCGACAATGCGGTTAAAGATAGATATACGAATCTCCAAAACAGACCAGTTTGGTTCCAGCAATGAAGGCCAGTGAGTGCAGAAAACTAGAAGTTGTAAAGTTGCGGTGATGTTCGCACCCTTCAACCTTTCCAACGAAGGAAGCCACTTTTGTTTCTGCTTGTTTGCCCTGCGAGCGAAACTAATAAATGTGCAAACATATCAAACGTCACATTCGACTGTCTCGCACTTCTGGGTTGTGGGTTGTGCACTTAGGGGCGAATGAAAGAAAAAAAATAACACGTAATGCATAGGTATAGATTTTTTGTGCTGTAGGCGTTCGGTGGTTGCCAGGGATGCTAGCTAGCGGGGACGTGCACGCACGAACGAACAGATAAATCGCAGCGGCATCATCCGTCTCGTTCGTGCCGGTGACAATGTCGGAAATCTGCGCGCCATTCACGCGCGCCTGAAGGCGCTGCTAGGTACACTCCAGATTAATACAGCTGCCTGTCATTTATCTACGGGTCGTCAATAAGACTGAATGCTTTCTGCTTCTTGCTTCGTTGCCGTTCGTCGCCCAACGCCTTCGCTCTAACTACTTCAAGCGTGTACTTGTCATGCATGTAGGTAAATACGTGACGTGCGCAAAGTTCAGCAGCGCGCGCGGAATTACTTCTTGGTTAATGAGACATGCACACATGCCTCTACGCCACCGCACCACGACTTCTCAACTCTTGTATCTTGCGGGATACAACCTAGCTTATATATTTTATCAATTTCTACCAACTAATTAACTATGAGATACCTGATTTTACTCCATAGTAGGTTAGGTCTGAAGGATCTGAAGGAACTGAAGGAACCTTTCAAATTTTGTGCGGTACCCAGATATAACCT
>JARJDS010033093.1:399567-412665 GCA_030264155.1 Atheta pasadenae | reverse complement strand
TTTTAAGTGAATAATGGTGAAGAACCTAGAGCTAAAAGACAGAAAAAAGATAAGGGAGGGCGTTTTGCTGCATTACAAAAACTTAAAGACCTTCAGGGTCGACGATCTAAGAACAAATATGAAGTTGAAGATGCTGTTGACAATGTTTATGATGTTGTTGATGAGAAGGAATATGCCAAAATGGTTTTGAATAGACAAGATGAAGATTGGATTGTTGACGATGGTAGTTTTTATTGTTACCTTTACTAATTAATTTAAAAAAAATGAAATGTAAGTTTATTATAAAATTTATTATTTTTTTTCTAAATTCAGATGGAATTGGATACATTGAAGATGGTAGAGAAATATTTGATGATGACTTGGATGCAGAATCAATTGCACAAGAGTCATCTAAAAAGGGCAGAGGAAGTAAAAGAAAAAAGAAACACATTTCCGAAAATGCCGGTCGCGGAAAGTTACAAAACCTAATATCAAACATGCCTGTTAAGAAGAAAGAAGAAAAACTAGATGATGATGACATTTTATCTGATATTATTAATGAAATTGATCATCCATCAACATCTACAACTATTCCCAGTGGTATAAAAGTAAAACCAAAACAAAAATTTTCTTTAATAGCTGAAAAGAAAGCAGCAAAGTTATATGCAAGCAGTTTTGCTAAACCTAAAGTTTCCCAAACATTATATAAAGATGAAACTTCACCTGTTAAAATTAACACAACACAAATTCAACAAACAAATTTGGCTGATGATGATAATGAAGATGCAACATTACTCAACGATTTAGATGATGCTGAATCTGAACTAAACTCAATTGAAATAAAAGATACTGTACCTGAAATTAAAAAGAAATTATTATTTACAATCAGTGAGAAAAAAGTGGAACCCAAAGTTGAGGAAGTTACAGTGGTAAGTGTTTTGTTTTGGCATAAATTTCTAGTTTCAATGTAATATAGGCAACCATAAGTACACAAAACATAAATTTCATTTGTTTTAAAGACTGAAGAGGATTTTGCTGATATGGATTTCGATGATGACTTTGATTTTGATAATCTTGATGCGCTGGATGCGTCAAACCCAACAAAAACCATCCCAGATATCACAGAAGAACAATTATTAGAAGGTTTTACCTTTGTTGGCGAAACATCAACAGACACTGATGTCATGGATATGTCTGCTGTACCACAAACTTCACAAGAAGGCGGTAAAAAAGTGTTTCGATTTTTCTGGTGGGATGCATATGAAGACGAACGTAATCAACCTGGTGTTGTTTTATTGTTCGGTAAAACTTTTTCAGAAGAACATAAAAAGTTTGTTAGTTGTTGTGTGGTTGTGAAAAATATCCAAAGAAAAGTTTATTTATTACCGCGACCATTTGTAAGTAATTTTTTTTATTTTGTGAACTATGCAATGTTTTAATGTTTAAATAGTTTTTGGATAAAACCGGCAAAGAAACGGATAAACCCGTTTCTATAATGGATGTTTATCAAGAGTTTAATGAAGATGTCGCTAAACTTCACAACATGTCGTCTTACAAGTCGAAAAAAGTAACCAAAAAATACGCGTTTGATTCAAGTGTACCTGAAGAAAGTGAATATTTGGAAGTTAGATTTGAGGTTAGTTGTTTTTTAGTAAAACATTTAAAGGTTATGTTAATTAATTTTATGTTTATTAGGGTAAATACGATTTTCATGAACAGAAATACAAAACTTTTTCACGAGTTTTTGGCATGAACAGTTCATTTTTGGAGATATTCTTACTTGAAAGGAAGATTAAAGGACCATGTTGGTTAAATGTTTCTAATTTTGAAGTATCTTCCAATCCATACACACATACTAGTTTAGAGATACGTTGTTCTAAACCACTGGATGTTGCTGTAATGGAGTCAGGCAGACCTGTACCGCCTCCGCCATTAGTCGTAATGGCTTTGAACATTAAAGCAGGAGTTAACCCCAAAACCAACGCCAATGAAATTGCTTTAATATCTTGTTTAGTTAATAACAGGTATCATCTAGATAAAGCTGCACCTAATCCACCATTTCATGATCATTTTTGCGGTAAGTTTTTTTTAACCTCAAAAATTAGTTGCTGTTATGGTTGCATACTTATTGCATCTTTTGTTTTATTTCAGTCCTAACAAAATTATCAAACAGTGTGTTTCCAAACAACATCCACATTGCGTTATCAAAATATAAAGCAACACGCGTCCAAAAAATTGACTCTGAGAAAGCTTTACTGAACTACTTCATGGCGCAGTTTACAAAAATCGACCCAGACTTAATCGTAGGACACGACCTTAACGGCTATCAATTCACAATCCTCGCGGACCGCCTCCAACTCCAAAATGCAACGAACTACAGCCGTCTCTCACGTATCAAACGCTCGAACGGTAAGAGCATATTCGAGCGTCATTTGTTCAGCGGGAGATTAGTATGTGATATCAAAGTCAGCGCCAAGGAATTAATTCGATGTCGCTCCTACGAATTGGACAGTCTGTGTCAAACTGTACTCAAAATACCCGAAGGCCAACGCATCGAAATAGAACCCGAAAACATTCCGCTTATGTATGAATCTGCCATCGAATTATTCCGGTTCATATCAATCACAATGCAAGACACCGCTTACATGTTGAAAATGATGTTTGAATTAAACGTCATACCTTTAGCCCTACAGATCACAAACATAGCTGGTAATGTGATGTCCCGAACTTTAATGGGAGGCCGCTCCGAGCGGAATGAATTTTTATTATTGCACGCGTTTAATGAAAAGGATTATATTGTACCTGAAAAACAAATGAAAAAGAAACAGCAGGAAGAGTCAACGTCAAAACGTAAAAAACCGACGTATGCCGGCGGGTTAGTTTTGGATCCTAAAGTCGGGTTTTATGACAAACTTATTTTATTGATGGACTTCAATTCGTTATATCCAAGTATCATTCAGGAGTATAATATTTGTTTTACAACAATGCATGATATAAACGGCGCGTTGGATGCTGAGAATTTAGAATTACCAGATAAAAGTCTTGCGCCGGGTATTTTACCTACAGAAATTCGTAAATTAGTCGAAAGTCGGCGGGATGTTAAGAAATTAATGAAAAACCCAGATTTGTCAAATGATTTACAGTTGCAATACAATATACGGCAAATGGCGTTGAAATTAACCGCGAATTCAATGTATGGTTGTTTAGGTTTCAGTAATTCGCGATTTTTTGCGAAGAAACTCGCCGCGTTGGTTACACAAAAAGGTCGAGAAATCTTAACGATAACACGTGATGTTGTACAAAAGTTATCCTACGATGTTATTTACGGTGATACTGATAGTATTATGATTAATACCAACATCGTTGATTACGACCAAGTTTTCAAAATCGGAAAAAGTATCAAACAAGAGATCAACCAAATGTACAAACAAGTAGAGCTTGATATTGACGGTGTGTTCAAGTATTTGTTGCTGTTAAAGAAAAAGAAATACGCGGCAGTCTCGCTATCGAAGGGAAAAAACGGAAAACTTGTTGAGGTACAAGAACATAAAGGTTTAGATATTGTCCGAAGAGATTGGTCACAATTAGCTGCGGAAGCGGGGAAGTTCGTTTTAAATCAAATATTATGTGATCAATCGACAGATGATAGAATTGAGAACATTTTAAAACATTTGCGGAAGCTTAAAGATGATTTGGAAAGCAACACGGTGCCGATGTCTTTGTTAGTTATAACAAAACAATTGACAAAAGATCCTAATCAATATCCAGATAAGAATTCTTTGCCGCATGTTATTGTTGCGTTAAGACATAATAAAAGTAAAGGGAAAAAGTTTAAAGCCGGCGATACGGTGCCGTATGTTATCTGTAAAGATGGCACCACTATGAGTGCCACACAACGTGCGTATTTGCTGGATGATTTGAAAACGAATGCGGAATTAAAGATTGATACGGATTATTATTTGGGGCAACAGATTTATCCGGTTGTCTCACGTATCTTGGAACCGATTGATGGGGTGGATCCGTACCAGATTGGAAATTGTTTGGGGGTTGACGTTAAAGTTGTGAGAAAGCCAGCTGAAGCTGCTGGTGCTCAGTTTCAATTTACTGAAATTAAGAGAGTTGAGACTTTAACGAGAAACTGCAAGCCGTTTGTGTGGACGTGTTTGGCTTGTAATTATCATAACTCCGTTGGGGATGATAGTGAGGTTGTTTTGGAAAGTTGTGGAAATCCAGAATGCGATGTACGACCTATTGAGTACGTTGCGTATATCAAGAATAAACTTGTGCTGGCGTTGAGGGAATACGAAGCGTTGTATTACAAAAATGAATTTACATGCGAAGATCCGTCTTGTACTGTGAATACTTTCAAATTGCCGCAGCGATTTTCTGGTCGGTATCCTGTTTGTACGAAGTGTAACCAGGCGGTTATGTATAAAGTGTTTTCGGAGGAGGAAATGTACGCGCAGTTGGTGTTTTTCCAAAAGATTTTTGATCCTTCAAAAAAATCTAAACGTAAGTTTTTTTTAGGTTAAATGGAGTCACTTTATTTGTAGTTATTTTTTTTGTTGCAGGTGATGATCCTAACCTTGAAGCTGGTTATAATATGTTAAAAGATGTTGTGGATAAATTCATTAATGTTTGCGGTTATGCGACGGTGAATTTGAGCGAATTGTTTAGCGCGTTTGCTGTGAACAAAACCGTGAAAGAAGAGATGCAAATCGACGCAACACAAGTTTTTGATGATGGGAGTGATGATATTTAATTCTTACGCTTTTACACATTTTTTATTTAATTATGCGCGCACACGAAGCAGAAAAACAAAGACTTTTATGTTGTAGTTGTTTTTCTGTTTCGCTTGAAATGTCATTTTGTTACTTCTTCAAATACTGTACAATGTATTTGAATAAGTAGCGACTTAAATATTGTATTTTAGATTAACTTTTAAGTCTGTTTGAAATAACAATAAATTTATTTAATAATTATTTGATTATTGTGTTTTTGGCAACGTTGTTTTTGAGTTGAGCGACGCGTGCAGTAAAGAATTGCGTGTGGCCATCACATTGAATGATGTTGAAGGCACACTAGCGCCGCAGTCAAAAAATGTAGGTGGATCAAAGTTGAACTTCTATTTGTCTTACCGCTTCGAAAATTTCAAATTCTGTGAGAGAACGTGTGATTTCATTAAAACGCTTAACATCAAAAATAGGTATTGGGGCTTATTGTGTGAGAATAATGCAATCATTTTGCAATTTTAGATTAAAATTGAAGAATCTTCCGTGGTAGTGTGCGACTGGTTGCATAACCTAAACCGGCTTTATCAAGCGTCTTGATTGGAAAGCAGACAAAGAAACCTTGGCATTTGTTTCCGAATTTCCGTTGTGTAAGTGAATGGTTGTCGCATAATTGCGCAAATCTGACACTGAATTTTGACAGGGCGTGCTAATCAAATAAATGTCATTTATCGTATTTAATTCATACCCAAATTCTTTGTAAAATCCGATAATTCATCTGAAAATTCCCCTAGTGTTGGGAGTGCGTACTAAGTGCGGAGAGACATCGCGATCCTGCGCAAATCGCGACCAGCCGAGCGGCGTAGAACGAAGACTTGCGCGCAGCCGCATAACGCAGTAACCAGTTGTGTGGAGCGGAGAGCCGCAGAATCGACGCCTTTTGTGCTTTTGCCAAAGACTCTGGATACTTTTAGATTAGGGGACCTTAATAATAAGAACTTCTAATAAACGTACTGATTTGTAGTAATATGAGTAATGCACCCAATCAAAATGGATCAGGTCTAGAGCAGCAGGTGAGTGAAGTACTTTGTTTTATTCGCATCAATTTCCATGTCACGCTACTACGCTTTTCGTGAGCGTGGTGTGGCTGTGTGAGTGCACGAGTGGCAAGTATTTGCTGTGTGTGCGACTCTGCTCCACGTTTTGCCGACCCGGAAGCCCGAATAATGGAGGTCGGCGCTTTCCGACCAGCCGGCTGTTTCATTATCGATCCAAAAATTTCAAGTTCAACGCGGTGTGTAATTCTGCCGAAATTGTAAATTTAGCAGCGGCGCGATGACACCCGCCGAATACCCACGGCGCGGTCATGCATCAATGTCGGCGAAGCGTTTCGCCATCGCTCACCGGCCACGCGATGAGCATGAGCAAAACAGCCATTGTTAGAGCTTGAATCACACTTCCAATTAATAGAATATTTGTGAATAACGCATGTTTTTCTTTTTAGTTTGCTGGTCTGGACTTGCAGGGCGGCAGCAGCGGCGGCAGGTACATCCCACCTCACTTACGCAATAAACCCGCCTACTCAGGCACTCCTGATTCGCACGAGTCTCGCGACGGTGGTGAATCTCGCGGAGGCGGCGGCAGTCGCGGATACAGCCGCGGTAGCGAAGGTCGCGGCGGTGGTGGAGGACGCGGAAACGATTCGCGCCAAGGAGACTTCTCAAGTTTCAATACACGCAATCGTCGTGACTACCAGAACGGTGATTCCGGAGAGAGCTGGAGCCGCGGCGGCAGCCGTTTTTCCGACCGCGATCGCGACATTCCGCGCAATGACCGCTGGCAGGATCCGCCGGCGAAGGGCGGTGAGCGCTGGAGTGACAATAGCGACGTTCGCGGAGGTTCAGGCAACAGTCGCTGGAACGAAAGCCGCGAGGGTGGCGGCGGTCGACGTAATGACGCCGACTGGACCTCCCCGACACAGCGTGACGAGCGTCTCGAGTTGGAACTCTTCGGGTCAGGCAACACTGGCATCAACTTTAGCAAATATGAGGATATCCCAGTCGAGGCGACTGGCGATAAAGTACCCCCTCACATCACATCTGTAAGTAATGCTTGTATTTACACTTTCAACAAGTTCTAATCGGTTTTATTGTTTGTAGTTTGAGGAAGTACAGCTGACACAGATTATAAGCACGAACATATCGTTGGCCCGTTATGATAATCCGACTCCAGTGCAAAAGTACGCAATTCCGATCATTCTGGCCAGGCGCGATTTGATGGCATGTGCCCAGACAGGATCCGGCAAGACAGCAGCGTTCTTAGTGCCGATCCTTAATCAGATGTATGAGCATGGTCCACCACAGATTAACCACGCCCGCAGTTACCGCAGGAAGCAGTATCCGCTGGGTTTAGTTCTCGCGCCTACCCGAGAACTCGCCACACAAATCTACGACGAAAGCAAAAAGTTCGCTTATCGTGCTCGTGTACGCCCATGCGTTGTGTAAGTATTAACACATGATTAGAAATGAACTACACAACATTACACAATATTTTTGAATTTGAAGGTATGGTGGATCGAATGTTGTCGACCAAATGAAGGACTTGGACCGTGGATGCCATTTGTTGGTGGCGACGCCTGGTCGCTTGCTTGATATGATCGAGCGCGGCAAGATTGGACTGGACCATTGCCGTTTCCTCGTGCTTGACGAAGCTGATCGTATGTTGGACATGGGTTTCGAGCCGCAGATTCGCAGCATCCTCGAAAAGGAGTCGATGCCGCGCACTGGCGACCGACAAACACTCATGTTCTCCGCGACCTTCCCATCGCCCATTCAGCTGTTGGCGAGAGACTTTCTCGACAACTACATTTTCTTGGCAGTAGGCCGTGTGGGCAGTACCTCCGAGAATATTACGCAGAAGGTGGTGTGGGTAGAGGAGCACGACAAGCGATCGTTCCTTTTAGATCTTCTCAATGCAGCGGATCTTACACAACCGTCTGCTGAGAGTCTTACTCTTGTTTTTGTGGAGACTAAGAAGGGCGCCGATCAGCTGGAGGAGTTCTTACACATGGATGGATATCCGGTCACTTCCATTCACGGTGATCGTACTCAACGCGAACGTGAAGATGCTCTTAGACAATTCAGGTAGGTTTCAATTGAACTGTCTGCCCAAGAACAACATTTTATCGTGGAACATTTTAGATCTGGACAAACTCCAATTTTGGTAGCTACTGCTGTAGCCGCCAGAGGTCTGGACATTCCTCATGTGAAGCACGTCATTAACTTTGATTTACCCTCTGACGTAGAAGAATATGTTCATCGTATTGGTCGTACAGGTCGTATGGGAAATCTAGGTAAGTGTTGTGTTAGTACATTTTTACCGTAGCGTTTTTGTGAGGTTAATAATTTTATTTGTTAAAACAGGTTTGGCAACTTCATTCTTCAACGATCGCAATCGTAACCTGGCATCATCGATGATGGATCTCTTAGTTGAAGCCAAGCAGGACATTCCCACGTGGCTAGAAGGCGTCGCCGCTGATGGCCGATGCGGTGGCTCAGGTCGTCGCAGCGGTAAAGGCCGCTTCGGCGGTAGCGGTTTCGGAGCCCGCGATTACCGTCAGACTTCTGGCGGCTCTGGCTCAGGCTCTGGAAGCGGCCAGCGTCAACGCAGTGGCGGTAGTGGCGGCTACGGTGGGAATAACGGTTATGGAGGTGGCGGTAAGCGTAACAGAAATACATTTCGTTAAAGTCCAATTGCATTAAATCTTATTTGCATATGTTGTTATGTGTTTCATTGTGACTAGTTCGTTTTATGTGATTGCATTGTTTTCGAATGTGTTTCTCATTGATGTTCCATTGTGGTGTAACAATCTTCGTATAACTTTCGTTGTTATTGTAGGTTTTTACGGCAGCGATAGAGGCGGTTACGGCGGAAACTACAACAGTTCCGGTGGTGGCGGCGGCGGTGGCCGTGACGACTGGTGGGAGAATTAGGAACATTTCCATTTCCACTAAAACGCCATTTACATTTACCCCCTCAAATACAAATCAAGTAAGACGACACCCCCACAACTACTTACCTTTTTAGTAGATGCTTTATCCAGGACAGAACTATTATCCGATACCTTCAAATAAATTTGCCTCTTTCGAACAATGGGACGTTTCCGACACACCAATCAGCTCTCGCATCGTCGACACTCTGACAGACTAAATCGTCACAATCTCAAGAACTACCAAACTCTCTTTAAAAGTTAAACACACCGCGCGTCCTGGATTAGACATGCATCCATTGTTTATCTGCAAATATAACCTAATGATAATAATATATTAAATAGTTGGACATTTTCATGGAGTATAATTGTAGGTGACTTAGAGTCGCTTAAGTTAGTAGCAAGTTATTTTAAGCAACTACAGAAAGGAATAATAACTGTTTGTATCTAATATTACTTCAAATCTGTCATTTGGTTTACTTTTAATATTGTTTCGACTTCACAACAAGCACACGAATGAAATACACTAAAGTCATTCTCGGTGGTGCCAGTACAAGTGTAATTAGCGCGAATTCTTTGCGATGGCAATTGCTCGAATTGTGAAAATAATGCGCCGATGCGGACACGCACCACTGGCCAATGTAATGAAATCAATCATATCGTACATAACGAATGAAAAACCAAACGATACCTAGAGAACAAAACGTTTCATTTTAGAATATGATATTTTGCTATCCCGAATTTGAATTTGAAACGAACCTACCAAATGCGTTCGACGAAATATAAATCTAGCGTACAGCTGACACGAATCAGAGCTTATTCATAACGCGTCCTCTTTTGTATTGAGAATCGATGATGGAAATCAATACAAGCTGGCGCCCTCTGTCAGCGCGCTGGCTTGGCAAGGATCTGATGGCGGACGGAACTATTTAAGCAACATAAAACATAAACAAATACTATAAAAGTAGAATAATAAAATGGAAAACTATTATTTAACGATTAATAATGGACGAGACGAGAATGAAAACTAAACGAAAAGCGCGTTGCAGTTACAGCTGTTGAACGCTAAGAGTATTCTGTTATACACGACTGTGATATATTTCCAATCTTAGAAATATGATATGATAGTTAAATTTTTATCAATTATGATTAATGATTGATGATAATGCGGCACAAGATGAAGCACCGTCTTCATTTTACGAATTGAGTGGGCGGAGGAACGCCCGTGTTTGGAGGTGGCAGTCGTTCTATGTTCCCTTGTACATAAGGGTGGGATATAATCTTAGCGTATGTAAAATAGGACTATTAAAAGGGTGTAAAAAGGAAGGGAAGAAATCAAAACTGGTAATCAGTTTCGCGACATTATGCACAAGGAGGTTTTAAACTTTGACCTATGTTCAAAACTGGCTCCTTTTTTGAATTCATTTTTGGTTGATCCAGTATAAAATCGTCAATTTCATCAACTATTATTTCACCTAGGTTTTGTTAATGTTCAATGAAACGCTGCTTTTATTTTTTTAGTATACTATAGCATAAGGTAGTGTTAGTTTGCAGTTTTGATGAGTTTCTTCGTTTTCTAACGTATTTATCGACAATAGCTTCGGGTTTTTATTTCGAGAGGTTGCTTTGTTTTCGAAATTGTAGCCATCAAATGATTAACTTAGTGCACGTAGGACACGGAAGGCAACAAAGTATGAAATTAACTGCATAGTACAAAGCGTTACTATTATAATTAATCGTTTATTATTACTATGATGCCGCAATTGTCTGTGGCGCGAATTGCATAACAAAAACTATTTATATTTATTTATGTGATTGAATTTAATACGCATGCGCGGCATGCTCGGTCGCTGTTCGGGCGCGACTGCAACTCACTGTGACACGAACTTTTTCTATAATAGCAATTTTTTTCTTTAATATTTAATATCCTGTGATAACTGTTAGAAACTCGGACACACGTTTTTGTGACACTTATCACACGTCTTGATTTAAAGAAACTTTCATTCAA
The DNA here is from genome assembly GCA_030264155.1 of Atheta pasadenae. Taxonomy (NCBI): domain Eukaryota; kingdom Metazoa; phylum Arthropoda; class Insecta; order Coleoptera; family Staphylinidae; genus Atheta; species Atheta pasadenae. The sequence continues at coordinate 401,960 of JARJDS010033093.1, read as the reverse complement.
TACGTTATTATATTAAACGAGACGACCTGAAGAATGATTAATATACGATGGCGAAACGGAGAAAATCGAAGTAAACACAAAGATAACATTAACAATTTTGAGCTGTGACTGCAACTTTCGTGTAAAAAAAGAAGATGATAAGTTATTACATCGTCGACCTGTATCTGATTTGAACGACGATAAGAATAGGTGACACACGGTAATTAATGTGGTAAAAATGTGTAATTTTAAATTCTGAACACACGACCATTTAACGATACAATTAATGTGGGATGGCAAAATGCTGAGTGCTCTTGTAATTTGTCTTTTTCAAATGAAAACACAAACAAAAAAATACAAAAACAAAATTAACATAACTATTGATATTTAATTTTTTTAAGAAGTCAAGTCTTTTTTGAAACTTATTTGATGCATTTAATTATAAAATAAATAAAATTCAACTTATATGTCTACTACTACACAAACCTTTATTTATCCTTTCATTTCCACCAAACTTCAATACATCATAAATAAAAACAAAATTCGTGTTTGATGGTTGCCTAAATTTTTTTCGTACCGAATTCATTCTGAATTATTTATAGAGCATTACAAGTTGCCTACGTTAAACCTCTGTGATAAATTTTAAAATAAATGTTTTTTTTTAAGTATAGATTAATTATTTTTATTTAAAGAAAAATAAAAAACATTGTTTCTTAATTTCTATCTATAACAATACATAAATATTATCATTTATATGTGCATTCTGTAATGATTATTTAAAAAAATAAAGTGTATGATGTGTTGCCTAAGTTTAAGTCAAGATCCACCCAAATTCAAAATGTTCTCAAGTCGAAACTTCGAGATTACTTCAGGTGAGGCCGCTAGCGTGAAGTTTTGCGATCGGGTCGCTTCCAAGCGGAGTCCGCATTCGGTGGTGGTGTTCTATCGCACATTGCCGCACGCATCGTGACAACAATCGCCCGCACCGGTCGCCAGTCGGCATCGTGCGATGGTTGTGTCCGCATCGGCGCGCTGATTCTCCTCGTATCGTGTGCATCGCATCCGTAATCGGACCGCCGCGTACATCGTATCGCGATACCGGACAATCTCTCATTACAAATTTATTCATCAAGTTTTCGTCGTCAAGTGCCAAGTGCAAATCCACACATTTGCGCCGCGTCTAACACCAACATTCAATAACATTTTTATTTAAAGATTTCAAACAAGTTTCAACAAGATGAAAACTTATTGCCGGTTGAACACTACGTGCTTGCTGCTCGCTCTGTGCTTGTGTTTTGTTTATTGTCGGAATGTCGACAACAACGTTGGCAGTCGCGCGAAAAGGACGATTAGCGATAGTCATCGCACCAATAGTTGTGATAATGTAAAAGCATTCTTTCAATCAAGGAATATACCGATACCTCGAGCCGATGAACCAAAAGGTGTGTACCAAAGTAACTTACTAATGAAAGATAAAACAAAATAACAAAAACGATACGGATTAGAAACAATTGAATCAATACTTAAGATTACAATCATACAAAGCTTGAAAGTATATACACAAAATCAAACATTACACAATATTTGACAATAAAAAAGTTTTATATTTCATGTCGGTTGTGTAGACGTTATTTTAAAACGTTGATAAGAAATTGATTATCAGGTGTTTCACTGTGGAGAATTGTGCAATTTACTGGTGTTCTCAATCTTTGTGTAAATAAGATTGAACCTTAGTTGCCACAGATTTTTGTAAATTAAACATGCCAGGACTTCTCGTACGTATTTTACAGGCGTGTTAACATGGTTTACATTGAGCAAAATAAATCTCGCGGTTGAATTCTAAACTTAACCATGAATCAACATGTTTTTGTCTGGATTGTCTGGAATCTGTTTAATATTCAACAAATTTTAATTTTGACAACTTCTGTAAAACAACCATGACGACATCTATTGTGATTCTTAAAAATTAAAGTACGACATCTATTTGCGTCTCATCTCATTTCTTATCATTAGTTTCTAATTTTACCGTTTGGCGCTTCTAAGCAACAATTGACATATTGACAGTGCAGTGACAGATGTCATTTTTAGTGTTGTGAATTTAAGAAATATAATAAGTAATAATATCTGCAATAACTTGCAAATAAGTACAGGTAATGAGCAATCTATACCATAAATTATTTCCTAGGTGTTATATTGAAGTATGATGCGCACACGCACGCGTGTTACTTTACCCGTAATTGATGTAAATCTATTCGCCGGCGTTCAGTCAAAGCGCTTGGGCATAATGTATGCATGTGTCGCGTTGTTGCGATGTTTGTTGAATTAGCGCGGCCACAACTGTGCGACGTCGAAGAGCGCAGAACACAAACATCGAGAAACGCCCAGGGCTGTACTCCTCGTATGCTACACGATTT
>JARJDS010033093.1:271272-284342 GCA_030264155.1 Atheta pasadenae | reverse complement strand
CGCCCGACGGCCCCAATGCGTTTCTTTGATAGGGATATTCGTTTGCGTTGGTACTGGAAGGTGGCATAACCATCTGTTCGAGAGCCTGTAGCGTGCTTTGTTGTGAGTAGTTAGGTACTGGTGCAGGAGAGGCAGTTGCCTTTGGCGTAAGGCTAGTGGCAGGTCGCGGACTAAGCGTCGACTGCATTTGCGGATGCGGCGATAAATTTGGTTTCGCGGGCGACATCACCGGCCGCGGGGACATTTGTGGCGCTTGCGGACGCGGTGACATCTGTGGTCGAGGAGACATTTGCGGAGATAGCTGCGGGAAAGGAGCGCGATACTGCGGACTCGCGTTACCCATCGGATTCTGATTATGTTTCGCCTGGAATTGCTGGCTAGCAGATGCAGGCGGTCCTTCCATGCTCCGTTGTTGCATTTGTTGTATACTTGGTTGATGGTACCCCATACCAGGATGCACCATTGGATTCTGTTGCGCTGGTTGTTGTTGCGGCTGCTGTTGCTGAGCAGGTGCGTGTGGTATTTGGGGTACGTGCGTCGGGGGAACATGCGATTGAGGTACGTGACTTTGTTGCGAAGGCGGCAGGTGAGACTGTGCCGCTGCGTGTACCGGATGCGCTTGCGCCGCCGAATGAACGGGATGAGTTTGAGCCGCTGGATGACCAGGATGTGATTGGCCCATATGAGTGGTGGGCGCAGCAGAGTGTGACATGGCCTGGTTATGGGTCATGTGGTTGTACTGTTGCGCTTGAGACGCACTCATGTCCATTTGGTGATGCGTTTGTGGATATTGATGATGGTGTGGCATGCGTTGATGCATGTAACCGCCATACGCTGCCTGTGCTTGAGCAGCAGTTGGATATCCTGCTGTACCTTGCGGATAATGAGACGTTGAATGTCTCTGTTGAATGGGGTAGCTAGTTTGTTGCGGTTGTTGCATCATCGGATGTTGCGTTGGTGGATATTGCTGTTTCGGCGTTTCTTGTTGGTAACCCATGTGTTGCTGCCGGTAGGCGGCGTTCATCTGTTGATATCGATGCATTGGGTAACCGCTATGTTGAGTCCAACCTTGTGCCGCTGCGGCTTGCATACCTGCAATTATATTGGTGTTAGCGCGAATGTAACTTAACCAACAAGTGAATGTGACTTACTCATTTGATCGGGCATGGAGTACATGTTATCCGGCTGATAGGGATACTGACTCGTCCCCCCTTGTGGGGCGGGCGGACGAGCCATTTGTCGCTGATGCTGCGGATAACCGGCTCCCGGCGGACCCATCGGCCGGTCGGCGCCGTACCCTTGCGCGTACATGTTCTGCGCGTTCGGATCCATGTGGTTGAACTCGCCTCCACCACCGAACGAAGCCAACTTTTGCAGCGGACTTTCCTGTTGCTGCTGCAACTACAAGCAGGACGCGTTTTCGCGTATTAGCTACTGTGGCGCGGAAGTAAAACTCTTTATCTTAAATAGCGAATAGTAAAAAAAGCGAAATTACATTTTTCCTTGAGTGTACCTGTGAATAGGTAGGTTGTTGCTGCTGTGGCTGTTGCTGCTGCTGTTGCGAGAACGAAGGGTTTGCATTGCGCGCTCCAGTCACCGCTGACTCGAAATTATCGTTGCCCAGTTCGGGCAGGCCTTCCAACATACCTCCATCTTCGCCGAATAGGTCGTATGACTCCATCGCTTTATGCGGCACATATCGGGGCCTCGTTGATGCTCATTTCATTACAGCATCTCTGCAAAACGGCAAACAACGAGAAAATACAGTCACACGATTAGCGAAAATCGATAATTGCAACGGCAGCTCACTGGCTTGCATGAAAACAAACTGCATTATGCATTCGTCAACTGCACACACATACACCAAGATCATTAAACGACAAAGTTTCAAATCAAACATTAATGCAAGAAGCATCATCCTGTACATAACAAATTGCAACATACTGCAGACTGGGTTCTCAGTCGAAAGGGGAAAAGCTATACGCTTATGCGGTCTAAAATCTACAAAAGCTGTACGACTTTTCTCCCTCAGACCAAAAACAATTCGAGATATGTACGAAAACAATATGTAGAATGTACGATATGGAACGACAATGTCTCAACAAATTTTGTTTGTAAGTTTGTAAATAAATGCAATATTTTTGAGGTTAAAAAGAGTTTGTCACGTACTCACTACATATATCGAGCGAGCGTTTTATTGTCGCAATGCGAGAACAAAGTAAACTATGCGTTTCACAAACGGCGGTCGTGTGTTTTCATATTATCGGTGCGCATCATCCGCACACCCGCCGAACGGCGAAAGTAAACAGACGCAAGGAGGCATCCATATCTCGCTCACCGTGCATGCGTCTCAGCGCCGGCCGCCGACGATACTGGCGGCGGCGGTGCCGCGCGAGTGATTAAATCGAGGTAGAAATGAATGAGATAAAATACAGAGCGCGCAGAGAGAGGGACATCGAGCCGGCGAGAGACCCGCGCATGTATTATTGATTTTTTAGATAAAATTGGCGAGCGAGCGAGTGGCGGAGGCATGGCACCGCCGAGTGACCGGCAAATGCAGGCGCGCGACCGACGAGTAACCCTACGACGCGGGAAGTCAAGACCGTGCGTCGATTAACAATACACACGTCGCATCGCAAGAGTCCGCATGTTGGCTGGCATTCGCAAACGGGCCGTTGCAAAATGGACCCGCGACAGTTCACGTCGTGCATTCAAACGCTCTCCTACTTCTCTTCGTTCTTAAAATCTGTCGACATACTCAACCCGTCCCGTTCTGAGGACGGAGTCGCGCGACCTATAATGGTAGGTCCGACTGCGCCCGCGAGTAAAAGTCGTCATGGTGACGCGCGACGGCGCTTGCCACCCGAAAGAGATCTGTTGCATGTGTGGGTGACGCTCGCGCTGTTAACGCGCGTTTGTATATGTCTGTTTTCTTGCAAAAAGTTCCGAAGTCAAAAAGAGAGAACCGAAATGAAGCGTTTGTCATTTCTCAGCCCCCAATTCCTGAACCGCACGGGAGAGCAAGTGGTAAACTTTGAATGTGAGGGGATGAGGATGACTGCATCCCTCTTATATGCATACGAAGGAAGAGTCGGGTCACGAATGCGAGACAGGAAGGAAAGGCTACGCACGAAAATAAACAAGCCAAACAATAGAAGCATGAATGTCGGACGAGTAGAAATCGGGAAAGCAACGAACGTCACAAGAAAATGGGGTAGGGAAGGGTGGTTATTCAAGTGTTTAAGCTTGAAAGCACAGGACGTCCTTGGGTTTTGATAATTAAAGATTGATTAGCAGCAGGGGTGGGTATGAGTTGCCCAACCATTCGTGTTGGTGGTAAATAAATGCAACCCAGGATGAGGGCGCAATTCAAGAGGGCGGAACGCACACCACACACGTTTATAAACGTAAAATCTACAAAAAATATGATTTTTTTTCTTTAAAATAAATAAAAACACCCTGTACTTTAAAGTACAGGGTCGGATGTGCTCTCCAGAATTGGATACTCGACACTGCGAGCATTTAATTTAGGTGTGCACAGGCAGAATACACTTGGTACACGCTTACCACCATGCATGTGTACTTAATCTGGTTGCGTGCGTGCCGCGGGTGCGCCGCAAGAGAAAAAGAGACGACGCGCCGGGGCGTCCCAAACGCGCGCACACCGACACCAGACACCGCGCCAGCCGGCGCGAGTGACTACGACGGTGCTAGCGGGGCCGGCTCTCACGACGTGCAAGGCGAATCCGAGCGAATCGACGAATTACGTGCGTTTGGAAAAAAGCGTACGCGACCGAACCGACGGGTGTGTAATTATTGTTAAAACGTTCGGGCCCGCGCGGCGCGCGACTATAGAAATTATACGAACTTATCGGATTCCGCGGCACCGCGCGCGCGACGTTCGAACAATGAACTTTACCGCGACGCGGAGACCGCCATTCGGCGCGGAGATCTGTCCACGGCGAGCGTAGCAACCGCACACAAACACATCAAACAGGCACATCGCTTGCTCTGCGACTACTCTGCCACTCTTACCGTGCGACGAAACAACTAAAAATGCCTACTGTACTCCACCTTGTCGGCTTGCATGCTTTTACCCACACGTATTCTTTAGATTCATGTCTCAAGCCGATGTCAAGCGTTCGACATTCGACGCTTTCAAATGTAAACAACAAGTTTAAAGGGCGCCGCTGTTTTGTTTTTGTAAGCTTTTAAAATTTACACTAGAAATAAATGTTATTCTCACCCAAGTCAAAAATCTGCACCTCCCTATTTATGAGCAAATATTTTTTTCACAATTGCGCTGTGCGTATTATGGCACAAATAATAAATCGTATCCCAACGCAAAGACGTACTAATCCAAATCCAGGTATATTGCACATATTCGATACGCCGATACGATCCCAGCGCCGATTTGGACTAATCCGTTGCAAACCGCGCACAACCACTTAATATGAAAAGGTTCTAGACAATATAACAGACGCCATCGAGGTTTAATTACCTTAATTAAAACCGAATATGCAACCAATCAGGTGATACGGGTGCACGGCAGCACCAGCAATGGTCGACCGGATCATGCCCGCTGCTCACCGCACGCAAGCAAAAATTCTACTAAACGCTCATTTTCTGATGCCGCATGACCGATTTGTAGCCCAACATGCGCCGCGCTGTTCGCAAATTTACAACCGATTGCGCGCCGCATGTGAAAAATTAACACAATGCCCTCTTATGCAGGTTCGGAGCGCCAACGAAAATGGACGCTATTTATGCAAAATCATCGGCAACGCGCGACGTCCCCTGCCGCCGAAGACATCAATCTCGTTCACCGGCGGGCATGTCGCCGCGGGTCGGCGGCCATCCGGCGTCCGTCGGACAATCCAAGATTGCATTTCATTACTTACCATGGACACCGTCGGCCTCTCTGGTCTGGCACACACCGCTTCCCAAATATTCCTAATGCCTTTCGCCGCTTGCTGCTCGCGCTGACCAACCGAGCCGACGACGGATGTATGTGTTGATACACGGAACCGATGCACGCGCACTAATCCTTCAATCCAAAGATGCGATCTCATAGATCGCCACTCGATTCATTGCACAAACGAACGCACTCACTACGACACCCCGTTTCCGACGAACTTAAACTACGCGAAATTTTTACTTAATTAAAATTTGTGTACAAACTTGCATGTATAAATGAGTACTCCATTTTATCATTACGCTTGTGCTCGACTGAAGCGACGCCTCGAGTTTGCGGCGAGCAATTAGGTACGCCGCTCGCGCATGCGCACTCGCTGGCGCGCAATACAAACGGTATATCATAAACAAACAGTAAAACAATCAATAAAATACATAAACAATTTAAAATAAACAAGAAAACAGCTGAATATATTTATTAACAACATTATAAAACGATTTATTTAATAAAAAACGCTTTGTTTGTTACAGTTCTCACTTAAAAACAAATTTCATTTGTCTCTTGTATACATGGTTGCATACAATGAATCAAATACCATTACCGGCAATCTATCGGAATTTTTAGAAAAAAAAAACGCAAAACAACAGTATCTAAACAATCCAACAATTTATTTACTATCAAAAAACGTATTCATTAATTTCTAGCTAAACTAATATGGAAATTATAACCAAAAAAGGCAAAACGCGTTCATAAAGTTGCCTGTAAAGTAAATAACATGCAAATAATAACCGTTAGATTTGTATATCAATTATGTTTTTATTTTCTTCAACTGATGTCCTACATCCAAAAGAGCATCATCGTCGTCATCATCGAGTTCAATAACAGAAACGTTCATATTACTGCTCGTCTCTTGGCGTGCGCTCGGTGCAACGTTCGTGCCGAGCATTGCAATTTTTCCGTAGCGTCTGCTAACTGTAATTTTCATAATTATTAGTTTAACAAACTACGCCAAAGAACAAAAGCACAGAAATAAGCAAACAATAGAAAGTCATAACTTTTAACATAAAATGCAATCAAGACATATTCCAATTTGTTAAGTATTACATTTGAAAACCATACATTTTACTTAAATTATATATAAAAAAACAACAGCAGAACAATAACAACTAAATATTTTTTAAAATTTACCTGCGTGAATGTATGTATTTCGGCCATTTTGCATAACAGCCATTTTACTTTGAGCTTGATTAAGACCAAAAATCAAACCTCTAAATAAAAACAATTGTGTTAAGAAAATAAACGAGTTATTTGACTAATGACGCAAAAATGTAATTTTTTAAAAGGATACAAGTTGATAATATCATACGGATTGCGAATCTGCGCGATAGAAGTAATTCCACTTGATATAATTACATTGCGGGATTTGCCGACGGCGTGTAATGAGTGTGCGTAGGAAATTATAATCCGCCGGCTAGATTCATTCGTAATGGCAGCTGCATACAGCAATTCAAAATGAAATCCATTTGCTATTAATTGGTTATAATTTTTGCGCAGTACTCTGTAATCACTCTTTTGATGTGTTTGTATCGTTAAGATATCAGCGTCGATTTCATTGCAAGTTACCTGTAAATAAATAAAAACTGATTAAATTTAAATACAAAAAATGCAAAGCCACCTAATGAAGAACTTACACTAAATATGGTTGGATTTAATGGTAAAATAGCAATAATGTGAAAATTTTTGTATTCATTCATCTTGGACTGAAACAAAAAAAAAACAATAACTTTTAAAAATATAGTTCATTGTTGTGTAATACTTACAATTTTTGCAAAAAAACCTTTTGTTGCTAAATGTATTGTAAGTCGAAGCAAAATAGTCATTGATTCACATCCCTAAACATAAAAACCGGATAAACAAAGAAGATTTATTAAAATTGAATTAACATTACTGTAACAGGTTTGTATGCTTTGACATAAGGAAATATTTTTTCAGCTTCATTTCCTTGATTATCTCCTTTTCGCTTCTTTTTTCCTTGATCTTGTTGTTTTTCTTGTAATTCTTCTTCATTAACAACATAATTAATAGCAATTGTTCTATATCCATCTAAAAATAATAATAATATTGATTCATTTTGTATTTTTACAAGATCAACAATGATTTTGCGTTATATTGATTAATTCAAAATTTGTTTATAAAAACAAATGAATATTTTAGGTTAACTCACGTTTGTACAAAGTTCTGATAGTTTCTTCATAATTTCCAGCCACTGCACTCTCGTTAACGCATAAATCAAAGTAACCGGAAACAGTCTGCATGTTATTCATAACAAATTATTTTTAATATTTATAACAAATAACAATTTTTGTATTCTGTTGTCAACATTTTTAAATGCTGCGAAATAACATGCGTTTACAAAACGTATATTTAGTTGCCTACATTGAAAACAATTTTGTTTTGAATAAAAGAAAAATAAATAATACTTATAACATATAAAAAATATAACTATATTCATTTTTTCAAATTATTATGTTTACATAGCATTTGTAGCAAATTTATAAACACATAAAATAACTTTATTTTATTTTTATTTTAGTGATTGTATAGTTGCCTATATTGTATACTAACTTAATTTACTTGATTTACTTCGTTTACTTCATTTACATTTCTCGAAAACTTGATTTAAATGTTAAATTTAAAAAGTTTTAGGTTTTGTAAAAACGTATTAAGGTACAGTATTAATAATACTAAGTGTTCAGCAATAACTCAACATGTACCAGGCAATAATTATTCTAAATCTTCTAAAGAAGATAAACCTAACCTGCAATTAGGTGATATGAGTACAAAATACAAACCATTTAAAGAAGATGAGTCTGAATTGATATTAGATGTATATGAAGAAAAAGAAAAACTAAAATATTCTAATGATTTATTAGAAGAACATGATGAACCATTAGAAGATGATATGTTTCGAGGAATTAATTTACAAAGTATGAGCATTATAAGCTATTAAAGTATGAAATTATTGATTAATTAATGTATTTATTTTTTTAGGAGGCTTGACTGGAGTTTATGACATTGAAGATCTTGTAGATTTATTAAAACGGGAAAACGCTGTTGACATTTTTGTAGCTCAAGTACCAGCAGAGCACAATTATGTTGATTACATAGTTGTGGTAACAGGTAAATCAAAACGACACATGCAAGCAATAGCACAATTTGTTCGTAGAGTATACAAACATAAAAAACATAAAAGTGATGATTTACCAAAAATAGAAGGTGAAAATTCCACAGAGTGGATGGCCATGGATTTAGGAAACATTGCATTACATGTGTTTTCTTCTGATGCAAGATCATATTATGATTTGGATTCATTGTGGGCAGTGGGACCTGAATATGATAAAGAATTTAATAAAAAAGATGATATTGTTGATTTGTTAGAGAAACATTCAGTCTTTTTGAAGGATTTACATCCTGCAACATGAAAATTAGAAAAATAAAGTTTTAATTTAAGTTTTATTTCTTTATTTTGATTGATTGTTCTGTAATAGTTGATGTCATGGTGTTTTAGCCAAGTAAATACTTAGTATTAATATTTAATAATATAATTACGATAATGTCTTACATATTTCTAAAATCACATTTAAATTGAACACAAATCCTTACATTTAAATACTTTTGCTTACTCTCATTTGGCGTTATTTTTATGATGCAAAATTAAATCACATTGATCAAGGATAGCAAAAGTATAAAAAACATCAAACAGAAACTGTTTCAATATATGTCAAATACATTAAAACATTAATCCATTAATTTATGTTTTGATTAGAATACAATTAAATTAAGCATAAATAAATTGGTAGCCAAACAATTTCATTATATGTTGATCAATTTGCACCTTTGAGTTCAGCTAGTTGTGAAAATGTAACCTTACAACTTTAGATATTTTTTGAATCTTGTAAAAATCCTTTTTCTTCTTCATCACTAACACACATACGAGTTAAGTCAGACGCGACAGATGCCGTTTCGCAAGTGCTGTGTTGCTCAATGTAATCCACATCAACATTTTCGTCCTCGCAGAGAGGAATATCCATGTCGATGATGTTGCAATCGGTTTTAGAACTGGATCCACAAGGTTCAATTTCTGGTAATGTCATTGGAATGTCATGCGGACTGGAATCGATTAATTTATGTGTTAATCAATGATTTTTAAAAATGTAAGTTAAAATTAGGTTTAAAAGAAAGGTTAGGGTTGGATTTAATGGTATATATTACCATTTTTTAAACACCATTTTTCTTGTCTGCAATATTCTTTTTTCTTACTTAAATCAGTCTAGATACCTTACCTTGGTATTTGAAGAAGCGAATCCATTGTAGGAGAAACTTTTGTTTGTAAAATTTGTTGAACCCATTCAGTACTATTAGGACTTAAACCACAGATTACAATTAATGACATGAAATTATTGTTATTACAACTTTAAAATACGTTTATTAGGTTTAGGTTGAATATAGGTTAAGTTTGGCAAGGTTAAGTTCAGTTTTAGTTCGATGAATACTTACAGTGGTGAATAACGAACCATAGATGGCGTTTGTTTTAATTCCGACACCGAAAATCTGCGATTATCTCCTCCATTGACGTTAGCATCACTGGAATCAATCTTTGACTCATTTTTTTTCTGTCCATCCAATAAACTAACATCAAATTTTAATTTACTAGTATCCACCGGACCTAGTTGTAACGCAATACTAAAAAGATAGTCTGGCGTCCAAAAATCAGGAATACGGACGAAGATTTTACCAGTATCCACTGGTAAATAAAATCCTAGTTTATGTAATAATCTTATAAATGGCGGTTGTTTGAGATTATTACTTTGATCAAATGTCCACGGTATTACTGGTATTGGTAAATGCAATACTAAAAGTTTTCACATTAATTTCGATAAGAAAAAAAGTTAGGTTAAAAAGTACTTACAGGCATAAAAATAAACCGAAGGTTCAGAAATAAAATCACTTTTGATCGCTTCGTTCGAAAGCAGCAGCTTAACAAAACAAGCTTCAATCGCAATTTGCTGCAACCAAATCAAAACCTGCGTGCCTTGATTTTCCCTGTAAAGATATTCCCTCAAAACCCGCACGTCGCCATCTTCATGCGGTGACGTGCAATCGGGATAAAAGTTTTCTTTCGGATGTGATATATATTCCTCATACTGTGCGGGTGTTATAATCTTTTGTTCTAACAATTCTTTAATAATAGCTTGATGAGTTTTCTGTTTGTTGCCAATGCTTTCAAAATTGTTGAGCGCTACGGATGAAAGTGATTCACGCCGTTTGGCACTTACGTTCTCGTCGACGTCGTCATGATCGATTGCTGTCCATCTTGAAAAAACCCAATACAACCCAATACAATACAACAATAAATCCACAATAATCGTAACTTTGAAGAGTCAGTTCAAACACCTACAAAGTTACTATGAATATTTTGTATATCAAACATAACCTTACTTCTTCTCTATCTTGCGTTGTGGTGATTCCTTTGCTTCAGTGATGTGCTCCTCAATGACTAATGGCGACGATGGAATGCTAGGTATTACGGAATGATTCGTCCTGGGAGTGTTGATAAACTTATGTATAACATATTCGATCAGATCACACCAATCCTAAAAAGTGGTTTTATGCTGAGTTTGAAGACGACATATAACTAGAATCTAAGTACATCGCAAATCTCGTAGTCGGTTTCCCAAATTTTTGAAAACGTTTTCAGTATGCTTGGTTGAAATAAAGTTGAGATGTGTTCCAAGTCGCCGCCGATGTGATGCATCATGGTGAAGACACAATTGTTGACGAACTCACCGTTTTCTTTGAAATACTCGAGCAGTAAACCATATTGTCGCATGATTTCAACCGTTGCGAACCTGGAACGTATAAGGCAGAACGCATTATTCGCATTCGCAAGAGTGCACGCAAGAGTGCGCGCGTGTCGATATTATAACCTGCAAAGCCACCTGGAACATGATAAATAAAAGTGCACATAACCACAAATACATTTTCACTCAATCACAAAATAACTCAAAATACACAATTTTTCAAAAAAATTACCAAACTGTACACTTTTTTAAATTAAAAATCAAAGCAAGTGGAGATCGAAAAACTTACTGTTTAAGATGTTCCATTATATTATTGGATCGTTCATCAACTTTACACATACTGTCCAAAAACAGCAAATACGTATGATTTGTAACTATAAGATCTTGTAGATATTGACGACTTTGTAAACTCGGGTTGTATTGTCGAAGAAGTAACAGAAATAAACGTTTCAGGTCTTGTGTTTGAATGATTTGCTCTTCAAGACGCGTCAAGGTCACACGATCCTCTTCTGATAAGTGGGTTAGTTTGTGGTAGGTTTCCACAGCTTGTAAAATTTCGCGAATTGCTGTTACCACCTGTAAATGTAAATAATGTAAAGTATGTTTACGTTTACGCATTTTTGTGAAATTAAATTAAGTTATATATAAATAGGTTTGATTAATATTTACCAAATGTAATCGTCGTAAACAAGGTTTTAAATCACAATTCGGTAACAAAAAACTAATTTCTAATTCTTCATAAATCCAAACACCTTGGAAAATAATGTATGAGATTATTTCATACGATAAAACAGGTGAAACATGCTCCAAATCTAGTTCTAGTTGCGTGGCAAACTTTAAAAAGTACGTTATTAACCAGAAAAAGTGTGATGTATCAATTGGCATCTGCACATTACTCAATAATTGAGTGTGGAGGTCATGAACTAAACTTCCATATCCTTTAAGTAAGAAATCTACAGTAAATTCTTTTAATATATTGGATATATCTTCATCTGTAGGTTGGTGATGCATTAATCCTTTCATGTTAATTCTAAAATATTAATGAGACGGTGTTTAGTTAACTGATGATTCGAGACCCTGAATAAATACCTACATATTGGTTTTACTTCTTTTTACAAGTTTCTTACGCCTCAATTCTTTCTTTTCCAACGCAATGGCAGCTCTATTCTTCTGATTATTATATCTAGTCTTCTGAAAAGTGTGCGGTTTTTGATGAACAGGCTTCTGATGAGGTTGATCATCATCATTACTTGAAGTGGAAATGGATTCTTGATTTTCTACTTGTGTAACATAACCACAATCAGAAACTTCACTTTGCGATGACGGTCCAACAATTTTCCCCGATTGTTCATTATTCACCGGTAAAGTATTAGGTGTGGTAGGTGTTTGAGGTTTCGAATTAACAGAATTCAAAGAATCAGTTTGCCCCATTGAAGACACACCACTGCTGCTACTATTTTCAGTTTCGGTGGATTTAACCCGTTTTAATCCAGCTAGAGTTTTACTACGATTATGAGCATGCGCGGCTCGTACAACATCCATGGAATTATTCTTTGCACGTATTGTATCATTATTTGTGATATTGGTGGGTTCATAAGTACGATCATTACATTTACCACTGCCGTTATCGCTTGAATCAGAAGTCGGATCTGAAGTTATTATCGGCGACGAATCACCGCTGCCTTGATCAGGCGGTGACGTATTACTTTCGTTATCTTCGCTGCTTTCACTTAAAGATGTTTCTAACCAAAGGTTTAATAACTTTTGTAGGGTACCGACGTGTTGATCTTTGTACATTAACGCAATTAATTGGACCATTGTTACACCCCAATACATCTAAAACATTTGCACGTTACAAAAGTTATGTTTTTGTTTTGATATGTTGTTTTGACAAATGACAGTATGTCAACATAACCTCAACTTACTTTTTGGGGACATGACATCAAATGAATAATAATCTTATCAATGCTTTGCGTAAATAAATTCCAAATAATTTCATTTTGCATACTACTTCGAGCCAAAGGACAATCAGAAATAGCAGCGCGATCATCTGGAATGTGTAAAATATTCCTCAACAACGACAAACAATTGTTAATACTATCGCATTGTTGTACATCCAAAATAGTATCTTTTTCAACCACGTGTTTTATATGATCTACAACAGCTTTTGTGCTTCTGCTATCAGTAAAAGCTTCCTTCGACGTTGTCAATAATCGATTCAATTCGAAAATTGTATGTCGACCAACATCGGTGCGTGATACAGCATCAATTGACAATAAACATTCCACAGGAAT
>JARJDS010033093.1:221046-232177 GCA_030264155.1 Atheta pasadenae | reverse complement strand
AGCTAACATCATCTCGGCTTGTTTGATAAACACCTATAAGATACACACAAATTACAACTTACAATCATCTCAAATAAATTTTAAATTATATTACATTGGGATCTTCTCTCCTGTCTTCTAATTGCAACGTTTCAGGAACTTGTGGAGCTGTTGACGGATCATTAAAGGAAACACGTTTTGGTCCTTCTTTGCTCCTCATTGACATAATTGTATAGCTTACGCCGCGCTCCGGTGGAGGTGGTGCGCCAATATCATTTTCTTTGGGAACTGATACGCCGCTTTTAAGTATTGATAGTGGAGTTTCTTTAACTTGTGGCATTGTTGGTGATCCCTATGTAAAAAATTATTAATTATTAGTTACAGTCCAGATGTTTACGCATAAAACATTACCTTTTCAGTATTATCATCTTCATCCAACTCGGCCGCCTCTTGTGCACGCCGTTGAAACTCTCTCTCAAATTGCAATACCCTCAATTGTTCTTCTTGATGTTGTGTGCGTTGAGACATCAAACTCAAATCTTTAATTTGCTGTTCCTGCCATTGTCTGCTTAATTCACGCCTTTGTTGTTCCTGCTTTTCTTGTTCCTCACGAATCCAAGGATCGCGAGCATTCTTAGAAACACCTGGGTTAGGACAATACGTCATTTTTGGTGTTTCTTGAGCACTAGCCATATATAGCGGATGCGTGCTTGTTGGTGGTGGTTCCGGAATGAGATCTTCCTGTTTCTTAGATGGTTTAGGAGCTACGGGCGGAAATTTATTGTTGTAATTGTTATAATTCATCGGTGGCACGCTCTGTTGTAAATGTAAATTCTGCATGCTTTTTGTATTCTGAATAAGTTGTAATTCATGATTAGATTGCGATTTATTCATCATGTGTCGACGTCGTACTTCTTCAGACATTTCTGCCAGCTTGGCCTGTCCACGCAGGCTACTATTTTTATCCTCCCAATGCGCAGAGTCGTGCATATTACGTATGTTACCACTGCTAGGATAACGAGCAATATCCTGATGACCCATATCATTACGGTAATAATCATCTTGATGATATTGAATTTGCTGGGACGCTTGTTGGGACGACTGATGCGTTGGTTTACGTTGATAGTAATTTTGATTATTATAATTATTAGCATCATCACGTTCCTTTAACAAACCACTACCGGTATAATGTGAATATTCATCCTGTCTTTGCTGAATATTCACATTAATCGGTTGCTTCAAACTAGATGTAGGACTCATTGGCTCTTGACTGCGTACAGACATTGAGGGACTATTGTAATTCGGAATGTTACCATATGAAGCCATATGACGCCCAGTGTCTGGTTCGTGCTGTTCTTGATTACTATAAGTCGGCGACATTGTTTGGTTATGATGGTTTACATTCGGGTAAGACGCAGACGTATTACCATCGTGCATGCGTTGTGATTGTTGCATAGCTTGATGTTTCAAGTTTGGTATACTCTGATGCAAAGCCCTGTTTTGCACAACACCTGCAGGATGAGGAGCTGTATTGTTGGTGTAACACGCAGAAGTTGGTCTCTGATTCTGCTGGTGAGTAAGATTTGATTGCAACGAAACTTGGGAGCTACGCAAAGCCGACGTACGATCGCCTAATTGGGGAGGACTCATTGGACTCATCGGACTTATAGGCGTTTTATTTCTGTACACGCTAAGATTTTGATAAAAACTTGAATCCTGCTGATTGCTATTATTAGTATGGTTATGTAAATTGTGTGTGGACCGACTCCTAACACCATTATTCGCAGTGTTTGTTGTTGTATTAATGCTGTTGTTTGAAGATGTACGGCTGTAACCAGGATTGAAAACGTCGTGCATCAAACGGTTCTCCATACCAGGGGATAGGTGATGTAAAGCTGGGACAGATTTAGACGAAAGTATCGTGCGTTCGGTGTCGACCTTCGATGGTAAGTCACGTTCAGACATCCTTCGAGGACCTATACAATAACAATTAATTATAATTGATGTCAATAACTTGCATATTTAAATTGAATTGCACACCCAAAAAAATATAAATTTAACAAATAAATTTGCAGCAAAATATAGTTTATTAACATGTTTAAAATTTTATAGTTTAATTTAAGTAAGCTATCAATGGATTAAAGCGCAAAGTAAATAACAAGCTTATTGCACGCTGACGTCAACTATAAACAATTCATGTACGTACGTACAAAACAGAACAAAAATAAAATACATTTGTTATTATGAGTAATAAAATTACATGTGCTCAACATAAATGTTTTCCTCACAAATCTGGTCGTTAGTACGTTCGCCACCATTTTGTGCATCGCCCCATGTTCTATTACTCAACTGCTCCATGTAATACTTGGCAAGAATAGGACAGGTACTCGTTGCCAAACAACAACATTTGCGTACGGCTTTCGTTCTGCGGTCGTTAGATTCGTTATTATTATCATTGCCCACCAAATCGACGATATTATTGTTATTATTTAAATATTCGGCGTATCTTTGATCCTCATAACTATGACTACGATTTATAGTTTGGTATTGTTTGTGTTTTTTAATGTTTCGTAAAGAGTTTCTACGATTTTCGTGCTTTTTAACTTTTTCTTGAATATAATTAACATTTGCAGTTATTTTTGGTGCATCATTAGTGCCAGTCGCGCTATTTGCAACGGTAGCGTGTAATACGTCCGATTGGACAATATTGGTCCCTAAAGTCTCTAAATTGGTGCCGTCAATAGTATTTGGTCGTTCTTGGTCACAAAAGTCATAATTAAATATACAATTAGTAAATTTGCAATGGTGCATAAAGTCATCTTCTATCTTCCTATCGCTACTAGACAAAACGTCTTCGGAAAAATATTTACTAGAGGATACGTCTAAAGTGGACGGCGATGCGTTCAAGTGTTCTAAATTTTCTAGGTTAGGTAAAGAATAGTAAATATATTTGTCCTTGGTGGACAAATCCGCGTTACCCTGCTCGTAATGATAATCATCGTAACTGTAATCCAAGTTCAAGTCACAAAGCATTTTCAATATTTCCAGTCTTTCGAATTTGTTTAATTTGTTCCCAATAACCTCCTGACTTTTACACTTTTTAACTTGTTCATCATCTAAATCATGCTTCGACAGCTGCGGATAGCTGCTCACCAACGAAAAATCCGAAGGCAATTTCGCGCCTGTCGAAGTATCTACACTTTTCCAAAACTTTTCGTTTGCGTCCGGATTTGACAAATCCATCTGCGAGTTATAAGCTACACTACTAATAGTCGAGTTGGACGTTGACAGGTCTTGTAAAGATTTCGAAAACGGTTCAATTCTAAGCAAACTACTCGCGTGATCTAAGGACGTGCTTTTTGGTATAATTTTATGTTCAATTTCTGATATATCTTCGATCAAAATCTGTGGAATTTGTAGTTTAGTTGGCGGCGGTGGTGATATAACCACCAACGGTTCTTGTCTGTACAAATGTTCGTCAGACGCAAAAAACACATTGTGCGCTTTTATAGGTGGCGTGCGCAAGTTGTATAAAGACTCTTGCGAGTGCGCCACACGACTACAATAGCCTACTTTGTAATTATCCAAGGCTGCATGAAAACAACGAGGTACTGTTATACAAATGGTTAGTTACTACATTTAATTACATTTAGAATTTAGGTTTAGTACTTTTAATATTTGCGTATACTAATTAGTGTTCAACCGAAAGTTCGGTTTCGACCAAAAACCAAGTCTCGGTCAAAATTTGCCGAAACTTCCGAATATTCGGTTTCTACCGAAACACTCGTTTCGGTCGGACACTAATACTAATTGATTAAATTTTATAACAAAACAAACCTCTGTTTGGTGTGGGACTTGGTTGTTGTAATAAAGTAGCAAGCCCGTGATATACAGCGCCACCTTTCGCTACTTCCAGCGCAACTATTCCTCCAGTGCGTACTAAAAACTCAGCTGCTTTTTCTTGTGTAATTCCCAAAAGAGAATGACCATCAACTGATAATAATTGATCTCCAGCTGCTAAACGCCCATCACGATCTGCAGCTCCACCAGGAACGACTGATTTTATGTAAATGCCAAGTCGTTCTTGGCCAGCACCCTTAGCTGCTACAATTGATAAACCCATGCCACCCCCGGTTTTGTGCAATTTTATTATTTGAACCTGAAATTTTTAGTTTTATTAATATGTTTTGTTATTTTATTTTTTATATGATGTACTTCAGGCTGAGATGAACTCATAGCTGATGTGGGCCTTGTAGATGACATATACACAGTCCAGTGACCAGAACTAGTTGGTTGCGCTGCCAATCGACACAAACCAGATGCTTGTAGTGGCAACAAGAACTCTGCCAAACCAGCGGGTACGCCTTGAACAACATCACAGCTATATCCGTCATCTGGTAGAAGAAGTTGAAACGGTGCTGATGGGTCTTCATGCAAACGCACTTCTTTACCCTCAGCACGTGCCAACTCATCAGCTACTCCTTCAGATGCACGTGCTGCTTGTTCCAACATTTGAGGAGACGCAATTATTTCCCCAGGTTCACCTATTTACACAAAGTATAAGTAAACAAACTGCCATCGGATAACGGACTCAAAAAACTTACATTTAAATTGTGTTAACAACGCACGCAATTGTAATGAATTCAATTTGAAACAAGTAGATGGTAAATTAGCCAAATCCTCCGGAGTACTCTTAGGTCCTTGCAATAACTGTACGCACTGTATAATTTTCGCTAAATGACATTCCGCGGCCAATTCAAGGCCTAAAGATTCAGCCCACACTTGCAAATTTCTTAATCGTAGCCCCAAAACTTTACCAAATGCGCGGCAACATAAATGAGGGTTGTTAATAACAATACTCAACGCTTTAGCGGCGATACGATTGAAAAGTTGAGAAAACAATTGAATTGTCAGTGCAGCATTCACTCGGCAACGACGCAACAAATTCATTGCGTTGCTCAAAACGTTAATGATACCATTCGGATGTTCTTCTGGTATCGTCGTCATGAAACCAGCCATCACGCCATTCAATTCGTCCGTAAAACAAGCTAACAGATTCTTGAATGCCAACTGCACAGAATCGGCAAGAATGTCCTGTGCTTGTACAGAAAAAGCGCCCACGTGCCTATCCTGTTTTAAGAAATGAAGCAACTCACTAGCGTTGGCCAACCAGAATGCCTGTGAATTGTTATCAGTACTGCGGTCTTGAACAGTATGTCTCACTAGCATAGCTGCGTGTTGTAATAACAGGGTGAGTTTGTGCGCGCGTTCGTTTGGCGTTAATTCCGGCCGATAGTGCGTCGAGGCGCGATAGCGCGCGCAAAGGTAGAGAGTGTAGGCAGGGGCGAGTTTGAACGTCGGCATGTGCACGTCCAGATGAGTGATCACGCGAGCTAGAAATTGGTCCTGTGGCTCTTCAGGGAATTCAAGCACGGCAGGCAGTATCGGATCGCTGCCACGTGGATAACCCATCGTGGAACTGGAAGAAAGCAAAACCAAGTCGTGGCGTCCATAAATATCGTTCGATTTTATTGAAACAGGTGTATATTATTGTGTGAATAATTGAACAAGCACGCAAAGCACAATTGCGCACATCAAATGGATTTAATGGATGTGTGTTAAGTCCAAACCTTGTATCCTTGTTCTCGTAATGACGACTGGTGTTGTCGTCACGATTTCCACTAGCTGTTGAAATGGTCTCAACGTTGCCCTCCAAGTCAAAAGTTGTTTCGAAATTTTCGCGATTTTCGTTGTTGGGGCTAAGTGCATGGGACGGGGAGCTGATTTTGCGTGCGAAACAAATAAAAATGCGGAAACAATACCAAACTGCATTAGCATAAAAGCGTACAAAAGTGCATACAACATTGATTTACATACAAAACAAAGGAACAAAAACAACAACTACATGATAATTTGTTTTTTCAAACAGTATTTTTAGTGTCTATTTGATTTGATTGATATAATCGATTTAACAAAGTTTTTAAATAAAGGTTTGTTAAAATTAAAAAATTTATTGACAAAAAGAACTTCCAATGTGAACAAAGTTAACATGCCACTCAAACTTCACCTGCCAGCAACTGAACATGGCGTATAAGCACAATGTATGCAACCCATTGTATTCATAACATCATAACACTTAACATTTTTCCCTGATAAATTTTTATTTTAAGCCAAAAAATCAAATCGACGAACTCATAAAGGTCAGCCCTTAAGGTGCTATCCACCGCTGTACAAAAAGTTGCATACAATAACATGTACCATCACGTTGTTATCTCTAATATTTCTTCGCTTGTTTTTGTATGTAATAATGAACGAATGAATAATTCAAAACATAAATCTAAATATACTCACCGATCGTAAGTACTAGCTCGATGCAGGTCGCTCATTGAAGGTCCTCGTGAAAAGTCCTCCTGGCTAGGATCCAAAAACCTGTACGTATTGCTGTTGCCAAACTTAATCAAATTGCCATGATTGAGGATCGTCGTCTGATAAATGCGTTGCCCATTCACGTAGATAATCGCATCGGTGTGGCACGGTGTTAACGACGTTACACTATCCGTGTTAGTGATTACGCAGTGGCGTGGCTGAATGTGCGGCCCATAAAGTTGCAATGCAATGCCGTTGGCAGAACCGACCTACGACAATAAAACCAAACAAACTAAGATCTCGAGTCGCAAATCCCCTGTCAAACACTATCAGCGTTGACTTTATCATAGTTCATTTATCGCCACTTCAACTCTTACACATATGCGACACAAACGCGTATTTGTATGAACAGCGGCGACAATTATCATTTGCTTACCTCCATCACTTCGTTGACAAGGCGAAGAGTTTTTGACGAGTCACCGGGATGCGGCGGTGAACCGTCTGGCCCCAACTCAACCAACAGCGGAACGGTATCAATTCGCTGCTCCCTGATGTTAATGTTATTAGTACCTAACGACCCCGGCTTTTTCTTTCGTTTACGGGGCGCGCAATCAGCCGGTCTTCGCCGGACGTGGAACATGATAGAACCTGGATGTAAACACCAAAAAAAACATTAATATTTTGCTATTAAACCAAATGATTGTAGAAAATCACGTAAATTGCACTGCATTATTAATGTATGATCACGTGGTGGTCAGGAAAAACAAACAACATAAGTAAATTGAATTATAAATTGAAAATTGAATAAATAATACAACTACCTAGCAGTATTTCGCATTTGCCGCCGTTGCGGAGTCGTTTGAATGAACGAAAACCCAACATGTTTTTTATTTATGAGTCTAGAACAGTTGTTTTATTTAATAAAGAATAACGCGTTAAAAAACTAAATATACAATCCGGAAAATGTATCGTAAACGATGGGAGCGTTCGTCCTCCCGAACAGCCGCACTTAAACTAAGCACCAACATCGCGCATCGCCGGCCGAAGGCGGCGGCGATTGTTACAAAGCGGCGCATTATGTGCGGCGTGTGTTCAAGCCAAGCGGCGGCGACGGGCAGCTGGTCCGTTACAGTAGAAAGACCAGAGTAGAGTGGACTCCGGCGATCGATTAATTATCACCCTTAATGAATAATATATAAAATTGTTTGCTGGTTGCGTTGTTCTAGTTTATTAAGAACTGTACCAGTGTACAAACATCACTTAAAGGTTCCTGAAGCATGTAACACGCAATTTGTTATCTGCACTGCAAACAATGTCACTTTTACCTATATAAAATCAAATTAATATTTTAATTCTTTACTCTTTGAACTAAACGCAATAGCAATAAATTCAATTAAGTACAACTGCAAATCAATTAACTCTAACCCTATAATTTACGTCGTTTGTTCAATTTACGATCCCAAAGTTTTCCATTCAAATATTTGTTAAACGACGCACGCGTCGTTGTCGATATTCGTAGACTAAGTGACTTTTTTAATCCAACATGTCAAATGCAAACATGTTGATTCTATCCGATCAAAAATACGACAAGAACCGCAAGGGTGTGAATGGGAAGGGTCAAATAACGCGGTCATTATAATTAGAATGTCAGCGGTCGAACACGTGCGTTTGTCACGCATTTCTACAAAAAAAAAACGTAAACAAGCGAATTATAAGCGAGCTTAAAACAAAACAATAATAAACACACATCCAGTGGAATAGTATGCAACCATATTTACAAGAATGGAAGATTTTCGAATTCCTAAGCACGAACAATTAAATTTTATTCGGGTTAATGCCGTAGTCGTTGAAAAATCTCAAGGGTCCAATGTTGTTAGAAAATCTCATTTACTTTAATGACGAACGAATGCTTTTCCTTTGTCTTTCCGTTCCCGTTTTAAGTACAAAGTGCCGTAATTTGATAAAACTTTGGAAGCTCAACTTCTGGTAGTCATAAATATTAATTCTTAACGAAATTTTCAACCAAAGTTCCAACGTATAAAAGTAATTGATTTTTTTAAGATGAAATGTAAATTTAATAGAGTCGTTTCCTTTATTTCAAGAATCGAATCGCTCCACAGTCATGGCTCGCTTTCCACCGCTTCCCGCTGTACGCCGTTGCCGGCCCCTGTTAGTTATTGATTGGATTTATGTTGCCCCGCTATAAATAAAATTATATTCCGACTTGGTTATCGCACATTGCAAACAGTTTAATCGAATAATAGTGCAAATTGTACGTGGGAGCAATATGACTAACCAAATCATATTTACGAATAACCACCTGGCGCCAAAGCAAGCACCAAGTTTAGTAATCATCAACGTTTCACGGAAATATGAAATGAATCAAGCTTACGTCTCAAGCCCCAGTCCAACATACTTCCTAATGATGCGACAACAACAATTCAACCATAACAGAACACACAACACACAGTGACAATTGTAGAAAAGCCACCAGGACAACGCGTTTGACGCACTGAGTTCATTTCGCTTTCGGTGATTATGACTGTAGCTTCCTTTCTATGGACGACAACACAACACGGTGACGACTCGACGGTAATGTCAAACGTAAAATACTCGCGGACAAGACACCGCGACCCAGCGCCCAGCTAGCGTTTGAGACACGACACACCTACGCTCTATGCTCTGCTTGGTCGCCGTACGCACGCAGCACGCACCTCAACAAAAACCGGCTCTCTGGGTGCAATAATGCCGGCGTCGCGTCGCGGCGGTGTTGTGTTTGCAATCGCGACGGTTTGTGCTGCGCCCCGTGTATCGCGGTATGTGTGTCTGGTCTGAAGCATGCGCCCACCTATCTTGACATTTATTGTTCGGTTCAACAATGCGGAACGGGAAACACAACGATTTTCTGTGTGTTCAAGTTTTCAGTCGCGGTTGGATGCCGCTACCCTCAACCTAGTTTCTCAACAATGCAAATAACAAAACACTGCAAGTTAAGACAACAAAGGTTGTTTTTTAATTAAACAAAAACCAGAAACAAATTAAAACAAAAAATTTACTTGAACTTGATGAATTCATCAATATAGAAAGTGGACACTCATCCTCGTCCAAAACATATTCCGTATCTGCTACACCAGGTTGTTGTGTTACTTGAACAAGGCACCAAACGGACGGATCGTAGTGATTAAGGCCGTATTTCTCTAACATTTCTCGAACTACAGCGCCGGCACAATCACGCACTGAGAGTAGAAGTGTTTTATAAGGCACGTCTTTACACAAAGCTTCACCGTAAATTTTTAAAGTTCCACCTTAAAAACAAAATAAAAACAAAGTTATTATCACTACTTTTTGTTGTTAGTTATGTTGCATAATTTTGTATTATTGTTTGCAAACATTGCGTACCTGTGTCTGGTCCTCCATCTTTTGATCGAAACATTTGCAACTTTTTTTCAAGTTTTTGTTGCCGCCGTCGACGCATAACAGCTTCAGGATTACTAATCGAACGGGTAAACGATGTTTCGGGTAGTTCAGTGTAAAGTTTTTCGGCTACTCCATCGTCGTTTTCTGAATTTTCCTTTTTAAGTCGGTTTTGTTTCTCTTGTTTTTTCAATTGTTTCTTTTCACGTTTCGAAAGTTTTCGTCGAAAACTAGAGTTACTTTCAGTTAAACCTACTGCACTTGACTGTAAATTAATCAAAAACAACAGTATAAACTTTAATAATTACCTTAACCTTAAAAACACTCAAAATTCTCAAAAACTTTAAATTCGTTTTAAATAGATTAAAAAAAATTACCGTCTTATCGTCAACATTTTTCAACAAAAACCTTCCTTCACGATCGTCAATGTGCCAATTCAATTGAACCAACAAAGGTTTTTCATCTGGTGACATTTTACGTTCAGGACAATTTTCATGCAGTTCAAAAAGTGCATATGAAGGCACAGACAGCATTCGCATATCTGGACGGAATTTTTCGATAAGTGTGCCGATGACATCTTCGACTGTAGCATCCGACGCTACGCGTATACATTTCGTCGCTACTTTCTGGCCTGAATCTTGGAAGTAAAATCGCATGACGCCATGAAACTCCAAGTCCTGCAAAAGTAACATAACCCTCCAAAAAAATCAGTACATAAAAGGCTAATACAATGTATTTTATATTATCATTTAGTGCAAATGACTGCAATAATACTGTATTACAAGAACGTAACAATATGTATAAGTAAAGCATAAAACATAGGAAACAGTATAAAAAGGGATAGCTAACATAATGATCATGATTAGAAAATCATTTACGTTGATTGTGTATGGGAACGACTGGAAACAAAACCATCGCCATGGTTTTGTGTATCGTCGTAGAGCTAGAGGGAAACGATGAAAAGTTGTGTATGGAGCGCAAAGTACAGAGCAATGAGTGAAATGTGAGTCGCGGACGTGTATTTAAAGCGTCTTGCGAACTAAACAGGGCAAACCGACCGGCGCGCGACGCATCCAAGCGTGGTTCCTACGACGCGCAAGCGCTCTACTGTTGCACCTATACTGACTGCTTGGTTGCCTAACCGACTGGTTTCTTTATGTGAAATTGTTTTCTATTTTTCTTCATTGCTCATTACATATAAATAAAAGCACTAGTAACACAATAAAATAAATAAACTACGCAATGTTTTATATATAAAATAAAAATGCACTTCCTTTATTACCTATTTTTAGTTTGGCAAAAAAAAACTAAATTAAATATATGCTAGTTTAGTTCATATTGTTATTGTTACTTGACGGCGTAATGGGGTCTA
>JARJDS010033092.1:2120257-2160270 GCA_030264155.1 Atheta pasadenae | reverse complement strand
AACTTTTACCTACATAGTATCATCGTTATGATGTGATACCTATGGACTAACCAAACTAACATACATAAATGTGAAACTGACATGTATACAAAAAATTGCAATATTAAATGCTATTAAAGATCTTGAGGGCTGTTAGTGATAACTAGGCACATCTTTTGGTTGATTTTGTGTTTTTTTTTATTTCCAAAGTGTTTCAGTTTTATGCAAAACGATAAAACGCTATTTATTAATGTATGATTCTCTAAGAATTTGGAAGATTGTAAATGAATTATGACTTAAAATAAAAGCAACGATAAATCTTATTTGGTGTTTTGTTTGATTGACTTTGTGTGGTTTTGGTGTTTAACTTTCAGGATATTAAAAATGCAAACATTCCAGGCTTTAGTGCGTAATTAAAAGATTACAATGCACGTGAAACGAAGACTTAAACAAATTACGAACTTTTCATTAACTTCATTACTTCCCGCGCTCGTTCCGTGCACATCTTCATAATTCATTCATATTTAATATTAAACGCGCTATCTGTTTGTAGGAACTTTTAGAGTTTGTAGGCATTGTAGGCAGTTTCCTCGAGTATAGTACACGTATCCCACTTATTATAGAAATGATCTATATCTTGAAGTGCGTGTTTAAACTGCGCCTCTTCATTTAAGTTTCGTGCGATTGCCGTTTCAAGGATTAGGGGTGAAAGGGATAAGATGCTGATGTTTGGTACGTGGCTTGTTGTATCTGTCTTGCTTCTTCCGGTTTGAGTCTTCCGTCTTCAGTCAAATGTTGTGCACACACGCCAGCCCTTCGACACGGTACTAGTCGTACATGTTGTACGTGTCGCAAAACACGCGTAGCTACGCGGATGCCACTTTGCTTCTTGGTGGCGGTGGCGGAGGCGGTGGAGGCCGTGTCTCGGCTGCATGCTGCGAACGACTAAGTGAGTAACTCCGGAGTTCCCAGAGGTGTAATAAGGGCATAACCCTGATTAACACATACTCCATCTTGCGTTATTATCTTAACCCTTCTTGATTAATACGATATTCCTGCGGAGAAGGGTTTTTGGTTCAAGTGGAGGCTACAAAAGTTATGGGTATGTACATTGTGACTCATTTTATAAGTAAATTATTTTTTTACGGAATAACCAAATAATCAATTATCTTAACCTTTTAAGTATTTGGTCGATAAACTAATGAACTATACAAATTAAAATTTTTACTTGATTTCACTAATCCACAAGGAAACTAATAATCTAAAAAAAAACCAAGTTGGGATCGATTTGTGACTCATGCAAGACAAAAAAACTTAAAACTTATAAACTTTTTGTATCATTTTTTTTTCTAAAAAAAATTCTTTTCATGTTGCCATGTTAGCAAAAGCGAAATAGTTCAAAAATCTCATATATTTAGCCGAGATGTTTGTAAGTAAATTTTTGTTTGCCACAAGATTCCTGCTTTATTTTTTGTGCACCAAGAGATAAAATTTCAGAAGCATCGCATGTGGATGCGCTGCACGTAAGAGAAACACGTTCGAAACTTCAATCAAGATATAAATTAAACACACTAAATCAATATAGGAAAGTACTCGCTCCGCGCTTCGCTCTCGTAGATGCTTTAACACACACCGCCGCCGCCGTGTGCATTACCCGCCGTTGCCGCCGCCGCCTCGCCACCGCGCAGTACATGTTTACTCGTCGCGTGTGTGCGTAATGCGGCTTTGTTCTTCTCCTACACGCCCGTCGCTCCCGAGTCTGCCGGTCTCCACCGAAAACCATCTCTTCATCCATTCGATTTTCGCAAATTCGACTATGCACAACGCGCCGCACTGGGAATACGCCGCCTATACGAATACGACGAACGAAGTGAGACGGCGATAATTAAAGCGCGCTCATCAAACGTTGCACAGCAATCAAAGCGACCGCAGGATTTCGAACGAGCCTGCCGAAGGCAGACGCTGCTGCTAAACGTTTCCTCTTGTTTCTCTTCTATTCGCATTGTTATTAGTTTTGCTTTTTTATGATGAAATTTTTCGAAGACCTTGACAGAAAGCAGTTTTCAAAAAACTCAAAAGAAAGCAATTTTTCTTATATAATTGTACTCGTAGCGCCGTCTAGTGTTTTCTTAAAGTAACAGCTAAGAAGGAAAGTTGGAAGAAAAGCAACTCGCTACTTCAAGTCTCGTCGTCAAGGGGAAAAGTAGCAGTTTTTCCTTTTTAGGGTGAGGGTAAACTGCGGAACTACGCTTTCGGGTGTCTTCGACTTTCTTACAATGCTACAGTTGATGTAAGGGCGAAGATGTCCGAAGTCGTAGTCTAGTGTTTACGTTCCGCTGAAGTAGGGGTGAAAATTCCCCAACGAACCTGCGACTTTCTGCTTTCTTTCCTTCAAGCGTCTAAGATGTTGAGAATCTTAAATAGGGGGAGTTATACCCGACGCCACCAGGGTGCACTGTAAGGACTTTTTAAGAAAAAATGTTTTTTTTTACGCATTGAACGTTTTACCTTATTTCAGAACGAAAATACAAAATTGGGTTTTGTACGACATTTTGGTTTGGTGAAGAAACTAGTCACCCTACTAAGAAAATTGTGGTTTGTAATTGGTGTAGGAGTACAACCTGCCGATTGCCGTTTTCATCAATTGGATGAGTACGCCGACGAATTGTATTTATGGAACGCTGGGGTAGCAGGCGACGTGTTAGACGCTTGGCGTCGCGACGCATCTCTTCTTGCGGTTGGTTTGCGGTTAGTCGGGGCGTGGTTTGCGGTCGCGCTTTCCGACGCTATTGGAAGTCTCCCACGCGCGATTTTGCGGTTACGCATGTGGTCGCGATCATCGTCGTCGGTTTTTATTGGACCTAGACTACCCCTTAATATTAATATGCACCCTTTAATACGACTAGACCATTTTATAGTGTCCATTTTATAAAACGGGACCTTACATTCCAAATAAGAGTAATATTTTTAAAATTTATTTTGTTTATTTTATTTGTCAAGTTTATTGACTTTATGGAAAATATTAAAAAGTTGTGCAGAGATTTTTCATATATTCTTAATGAAATGTGCATGAATCGAGTGAATAACTTAGAATGCAAAATATTGCAAACGCATGTGGTGTTATAAACGTGAATATTAAAATCCTGCAGGTATTTCATATCGATAACAATCTCAGAGGCAACAATGGCGCGCGCGTGTATTCCCAACAATCCTGGTATGCTTGCGATCACTGCTGATGGGTGCGAACTAGTGGAAATAGTTGGGATTGTTATCGATAAAATGCGAATGACGCATATTTGTCACTACACGTTGTGCCCCGCGCGGAATGCAACAAATATGAAGTTTCGGCACATGCAACATGGACGAGGACAAACCG
This sequence comes from Atheta pasadenae, assembly GCA_030264155.1. Classification (NCBI taxonomy): domain Eukaryota; kingdom Metazoa; phylum Arthropoda; class Insecta; order Coleoptera; family Staphylinidae; genus Atheta; species Atheta pasadenae. The sequence goes on along the minus strand of JARJDS010033092.1, from coordinate 2,156,915 downwards.
CGCAGCCAGGATGCGAATCGGTCGCATATTCGCAACTCGGAACACCCGTCACAACCGTTTGCTATTTTTGCTCTGATGACGAATGCCATTCCGGCACGTGCTAAATTTAATTAATAAATAATCAAATAGTTAGTTAGTTGCATCTTCATAACTTTCCAGTTTGGAATGTGCTCGAGCGCTTGCTCGTTGGTTGCGTTATCAACGTCATAATTAGCATTCCTGCTCAGCACCAACTTGTGTTATTTGTCGACTAAATAATAAAATAATGAAACATTATAACGATAAACAAAGTTCTTTATTGTACTGACTCGTTCAAATGGATTTTAGTTTTAAAATTGCACACGCTAATAAAGAATGATGTTGGGTTAGATGCTGAATGACGAGTTTTGTATTTTATGCTGTTCAGGTTGTTAAGGATGTTAAGGTTCAAGTATCAAGCATCGATCCTGTTTGGATTCTGTGGACCTAGCCCCTGATTCTCGCCAAATATGCAAGGCGCGCTACATTACTCCAGTTACACAGCGCCGCCACCCTAGTTGCCCGCGACCTTAAAGCGCCAAAGCGCAGCCGACACGGCAATAAGGAGCCAGAAATATAAGGTGTTCATTAGAGGGTAATTAAGACGCAGGTTATTACTCCGCAGAGGGCGCTTCCGCCGACGCTAATTAAACAAACTAGCACGCGAGAACGCCGAGTACTTTCTTTGCTTTGCTCTTTTCTTTGCTGTCAGCACCCCTTGAAAGCAGATCTTAAAAATTTGGTCGGAAAAAATTAAATTAAATTATCCTGAAAGGTCTTAATGATAATATAGTTTAATTATTACTTTGGTATCGTGTTGCATCTTGAGTTATAATCTTAATAACAATCGCACGTTGCCATGCATATATCAGTCGTAGTTTGGTCGTCAGCAGCTCTTAGGTTGTTGCTCGTTAGACCGAAACATATCGCTGATACGCATTCGAAAAGCGCAGCCAACAATGTTGCAGGAAAGCTTTGCGAGGACAAAGGACGATGGCAGGACTTATATAGAATATAGAATGTGGAGCGCCGGGGAATTAACTAAAACACACTTACGTTTAAAGGGGCTTGTTGTTTGCCGCCTCGGAACGCTCGCTTTTAACGCTCCTTAGACTTCCATCATCAGGCGCGCGGAGGCGGCAAACAATGGGCGAAAACCCGCGTTTGCACACAAAGCCTTCCCGTCCGAGCTGCGAGCATCCCGGCGGGGCGAAACTAATTTCGAACCATTTGGTTATTAAAATGTTTACGCTCGCTTTGTCTTCGTTTCGTTTCGTTTTGAAGCTCCGAAGAAACGGGATTTTTGTTGGGAGCGTTTCCCCGAAATTAGAAACGTCGGACGTAATTAACGAGCAATTGAAATCGTCAAATTCGCGGCTGGTGTGCAATATTTTAATTAGAAAAAAGCGGCGGCGGCAACGCTGCATATTTAATGCTCATCGGCGCATATTTGTTTAGCCACCTTCTAAGGCTCCTTGAACGAGACTAGACTCAAAACATCTTCTTAATATAAGACGGCGCAGCGATGGGGGTTAAGATGGGGGTGAGAATAGCGCTCCCGCGGGTGAAGTTGTGCTAATTAATGGGACGCTACTTCGCTAAATACAACTCCGCCTGCATAATTATTACGGGCGTTTTCCTAAACAGTCTTCGTTTTAACCATTGTGAAAAAACAACCCCACAGTTTTCAATTTTGGGATTTTGAACTCTTGTCTAAGAAAAACCGCGTTTATTAAAAACGGAAACGTATGGGTTGTTTGTTTTGCAATATATTGCATAAATATTGGGTTTGGGGGATGGAGTGTGGGGTTAGCGGACGTCATACGGCGGCTGGTAATAACTTAGGTGTTGTTGGCCGTACGCGTTTGGGGCCGCCTGCGACGCGCTCGAATTTGGAATCAATTTATGCCTTCTGGGCCATAATATTGCATATTTTGTGTATCCCTCGAGGGCGGCTTCGCCGCGCACCATAGTAACATGCACGGCCGCACGCGTCTGAATATTGCACGAGCGCCAAGACGCACATTGGCAAAATCATATTTTCGGGATTTTCGGGACGCGTTTTTATGTTGCTAGTGTGCTTTTTGACGCTTCTGGCCGTCCCACCGTCCTACTCATATATTGCTTGTGAATTATTACAACCCCGCCAAAAGAAATCAAGGCCGAACCCTCGAAGGCGCCAAAAATCAATGATATCGTCATATATTGACGAGCTGGGGCTTCTGATATCGGGTAAGATTGCGCGATTGTGTGCTGAGTGAGTGCGGAATCTTCGATTTGATTCGATTTGAAATTCCCGACCGAATCTAATTAAAAAAATACAACGCAAGCGATGGCAGCGCGGGAAAATTTAATAGCCACGCTGGCAAGGAGGGAGGCCATTCGATTTTTTTCCTCTTTATCTAATTTAATTCGTTCGCGCGTCGCAAACGTTGACGTCAACGCCGTCTCCACCGCCCGCAATTACATTTTCCCCGTTTCGTTTTTTTCTGTCAACGGTGATAGGCGCGCGTCGTTATGCACGAAGAAGTTAATGAAACGAGATTTTTCACGCGACAGGAACACCGCCGACGAGCCGCGGCGCTTCGGAACCCAGAAGAAAAATCCTGCAGGCTGACAGCTCAAGTTTACGACTTCATGTACACCGAAATTATTTGGAAAGCAATGGAAAGCGTCAAGATGGAAAGCAGAAAATACCCGGCAAGTTCTTAATGAATAGCCTCAAATGTTGTACCAATCGGCACATACATCTTCCTTGTCCAATTGTTAACTTGTTTCTTCGCTCGTATATCATTCCAAACCTTCTTCCGCACACGGGTTCGGGCACACACGCATAGTGAGGAATGGGAGAATGATGCATCGAGGTTCGTTTGCTTTTCAGGCTCTTGAGAGAGACGCCGAAAGGAATAGAGTTGAACGCAACGGGCAACTACTGCCGCCGACGGGCAGGAGATCCGCCGCGCCGCCACCACTACATATTAGAGATGTACTAATAAATCAACCCCTCATAACGCAAACTTATTAGTGCGGCCGGTTGTAATTTATTAAATTAATTTTCGTTTGTTATGCACTCGACTCCAATGTTTACAACCGAAAATCTTGCAGGGTTTAACGTATTTTAAAATCAAAACAATTTTTTATTATTTTCATCCCCTAAAAGATGGATCTGTATAAATATTGGAGTATGCCTGACCTTAAAATGCTAAAATGCAAAGACATCAGGCATATTTAAGTATGCAAACATATTCAGAGCTTTCCTCTGCCTTTTCCGTTTGATTTCGTTTCGTGCACCCTCGAGCGCTTTCCTGCTGTCAAACCAAGTCGAATCAACGAACCGTCAGATCGCGAATATCGTGCGCTTGTTGTTGGCGTCACTTTACATCCTCTGTTCTCTGTTCGGAGACTGTTCAGAGCCTGCAGCAAGCTTTCAACATCCAGCCTCGGTTGATTTAATGCGAAAACGCGCGACGTTGCAAAGCCAGCGATACTTTTACATGTGTATATGGAAATATCTGCAAATATGCAATGTCAATATGTCATCAATGTCAGTATCAAGACATATCAATGCTCCAACTCCATGCACACTTTATACTAAATTCTTGTATTACATTTCTTAAGAATTTTGATGTTTTTAAAAAAAGTTTCAAGTACGACTGCAAAGTCTGAAAAGGTAAAAAGATTTTAGGGTAGTATGGAAATTGAATGGAAATACTAGAATATTCCGTTTTCCTGTTGGGTATCAAAGGGTTTTGGGATTACTTAATGGCGTGTAAATGTCATTGTTCTTTTTTCCGTTCGCAAAGATTCGTTTTTCGGGCTGGCACGTGAAAGGGTTTGCATTGAGAGTATTGCTAATAAATATTAACAGCGGCAGGGTGCGCGTAACTCTTTTTTCTTATCACAAAGACAATGTTTCTCTTCCGCCGTGTTGCTCAACACGAAGGAAATTGCATTTTTAATAGACTTTTTGCTGCGTGCGGGCGTTGATCAACCGAAACGAGCAGGCGATATTATTTTTGACTGGCGACGCCGCGCGCAATGATGGCGTCGCTCGTTATTATTATTACGAGAATAATAAGGCGCGTTTTAGAAGCGCAGTGAGAGCGACGTTGGCGGCGAAGGCGAGGACGAGGACCAGCGGGAAGCGTGGTAGTGGCGGCGTGAGGAGGATGGGATGCCCGAGCGGGCGGGAGAGCGGTTTGGCGGTGTAGCAGCGGTGGGCGCGATGCTCGACGACGGCAATATGCTGGTAAGGCGAATATCCCCAACAGGACCTCTCTATCTCCCTTCTCGGGGCACCGCAGCGCGGCGAGCGGCGACCCGCGTAACTTCAATGCAAGATTTAATTAAATCCAAGTCTTGATTTATTGTCGCTCGACCCCCGGCGAAGCTACCGGGCGGGGAAGGCGAGCGTCGAAGGCAGAAGGCAAGCTGCGAGGAGACGGCGTGCGTCCCGGCAGTCTTCGGGTACGCCGCGCACGCCGCCGCCAACGCCGCAGCCCTTCCCGCCGGCTTGGTTTTTCCCTAATGCCATCTCTGTTGTTTACGCTTTATATTCGCCAGCGCCCAAGCGCCGAAACCCCTTTTATCAGTACGAGATTTATTGTTTTATACTCACCCACCGCCCCTGTACAGTATATTGCTTGCTAGTTGCAGGACCCAATAATATAATACATGTACTACCCTATACTACTTACTTGCGAAAACTTTTAAACTCAAAAAAATAAAAATAGTAAAAGAAGATCATGTTATTTTAGTCATAAAATAATAAAACCGAAAGTGAATTCCACAAAGAGGGGAATATTTGTTGATTGCGCCTCCGGTACTCTATTGACTCGCGATCGCGATCGCGGCGAGCTTCAGACACGAAAAGCCCAAAAAGCCCGACAAGCTACTTATGCTATATAGACGCGCATTAAGCCGGAAATGGAAGGGCTGCACAGCTGCTAAGAAAACAACATCCCCAAGCAACATCCGCTAAAGACTACCAAAGCTGGTTTACCTATAAACTACCCTTAATTCCGACATCCCTCTAAATTACGATCCCCATTCGTTGAACGCGTGTTTTTTTCCTCCCGCACTTTTTACGTGTTTGCGCTTTGTCGCTCACAAAGAAGTTCACTTTCACCTTTCGTAATGCCGTGAGGGGCGGCTAAACGCGCAACGGAGACTAAATAACTACCCCATTACGCCACCAAGTTGATAGAAGGCGCGGAAAATTAGGGCGACAAAAGCGACGCTTTTTTCTTGCAAGAAACTCACGTGCTCGTTGATTATGCACACTGTGTCCTTCGCACCTTTGCATCCCAAGCCGCTTTATTTATTTTTAAGACGCCCGAACGTGCAATACACTCAGTTATTTTCATGTGCGGCGCACCCCCGAAGGACACGCGCCTTATTTGCATATACATGTGTTTTCGGCTGCACATGATTTCTTCATTTTGCATTTTACAAAGGGGATTGTATGTCAGCTTCAATTTTATTTTATTGCTTGTAATTTCCTCAACAACAAGGCTCCAAAAATTCATTTAAAAGATTTATAAGGATTCGGATCCTTGCCACAAGACTAACGTATTTTAATGATTAGCAAACTGATTTTTTTAAAGAATGGAAGACAAAAACAAAACATTTGGACGTAAATATCGGTTTGTAAAGGGAAAACAACCTAATTCTGGTTGGTAAAAGTTGAAGCGCTTCGTCGCCTGGCAACCACTTTATGGCTATCGGCAATTTTCACAAACACAAATAAAAGACAGATTGATACTAGTTGGGAAATTCTGCACAATATAATCAAATTCAAAACTTTTTCTTGCAAACCAAAACTTTTTTTTCTACAACTATAACTTTATTACTTTGTAAAACCTTTTTTTAAATAATAATTTAAGCAATAATTTTAAAAACAATCAAAATTATTAATAAAAATATTCGAAGGAAAAAATTAATAATAAAAAGGTAAAAACGTAAATGCCCGGCGCCTCCACATCATACAAACTATAGAAATTAAAGTTCAAACATTTTTATAAATTTATCCAACTTTTAATTCGTTAATTACAAAGTTACACCCTGTGTTTTTGGAAAAGAGCTAAAAGCATACACAGAGACATGTAACAACGAAGGCAAAGTCGGAGACGGGTTTGGCGGTAGTTGTAGTTTGCATACGTCGGCGCTAAGCTACCGCAGCCGTCTAACCACCCGGCCGCCAGAATGAGCATTCGGTCAACCGTAGTAGTGAATGTCGGTTGAGTTTCGAAAATCAAGCAAGGATTGTTTTCCCGACGCACTTTCATAAGATTCTCGTATGTGTATGTGTAAATGTGCATGGTAAAACGAGCGGCGGCGTCGCGGCGCGTTTGCGCGCCGAGGGGTAGTTTTTAATTAAGGCGACAGAATGGGCGCGTTAAGAATTCCCAGCATTCCGACCAGCGCATAATTGTATTCCGCCTTGTTTGTTATCCTTGTTATTTATACGGCGCCGAGACCCCGATTAGGAAGCGACCTGCGGAAGGAAAACCGAAGCGAACAAAGGCGGAAAAAAACTACCAACAGTGGAAAATCGGTTTCGGGCTAGCCGCGGCCAAACTCAAGGCGCGAATAAGATGTAGATGGAAATGTAGATGTTGGTAAATGTTAGTGTAAGTGTAACGAATTAAATTTCAACCCGGCGTTGCTACGCAATTAACGTTTATTAAATTATAAATGCAAGAAATAAAAAAATAAAGCTACCAACATTTTTTTAACTTTAAAGTTTTATAGCTTTAAAGGTTTGTATTTAAATTATTTAAAATACTTTGAGAAATTTTATTCAAAAACCAAAAAGTTTGTGTATGTTGTTCCGGTTGAAATTTATGTTTTTCAATTTTATATTTTAGTTTGGTGTTTGTCATTCATGTACTGCTCATATTAGATATTATTTCCAGAGAAAATGTGTTTCTACTTTTAGTTCTGCTTCTGTTTTCGCGTTTAGGTTCTTGCAGCTTCTACGGCTTGGCGTTCCTTGGTCTGCAGAAAACCGGAGTTTCGGAGAGCGACTCGGCGTGTCGGTAACAGCTGGTTTAGCGACAGCTGTTTCCAGCAGGGATAACAGGAATAACACACAATATAAATACCCTATTTTTCACAATTCACGCAGCCGGTTTCATTTCTACTTTAACTGCAGTTAGACCTCAGCGGTACCAAAAAGAAATGGTTACTTTATAAAAAACAAAAAATAAAGCAACTTTTATCTTTCAAGTAAAATATCTATAAAATAACAACCAAAAAACAAAACATAAATTTATCAAAAAAAAACTTAGGGATTATCCAGCCACAAAATTTGCCTAATTGTACATTTAATCTGTATATTGGCAATCATTCAAATTAGAATTTTAAATATATACGCGCCAAAGCGTAAAGATCAAAGCCAGTTTGCATTTTTTTCTCTTCTTCTTGCATCTTACCCTCGTTCTAGGCTTGGTTCAACTCTGGTTCCATTCTGGTTCAATTCGGAGGTCAGAAATGTTGAAATGTTCAAAATGAAAGAACGTAACCGGAGATGTTGCAAGTCCTTTGGCCGACCGATAGTCTTCCAATCGATTTCGAATTAAGATTACGATTTTAAAGTGCGCGGACCAACATCAAACGGATGCAAAACGAAGGAAGCATCGCTCAAGTTCTCAATTCCAATATCTCCTTTAGAGTTTTGATTTGCAAGTTTTTTGTTCAAGTTTTAAGTAAAAGTATTTTTATTGTGAAAAAAATGTTATGAAACTAATTTGAAGTTCGTCTAAGAATTTATTTTTACCTGTTTTGCTGACACGATGACAATGTTACTCATTATTATATCGAATTTTGTAGATATTCCGTATTTGAGTTGTGAGTAAGAGGACGAAACGTGATTACGTTGCGATTTGGCCAATGAACACGTATGTCCTGCTGCGTTGGGTCCTGATGGTCATACAGGACACAATTAGAAATATATAAATCTAATACAAATAAAATATTAGACCGAACAAAACAAAACAAAATTCATAAATACAAAAGTAGAGATCAAAAATTTGAATTTTTGATTGATGATTTTTTATTTAATGATTGGTTGGGTTAAATAAAACTTTTAATTACTCAATTTTCATCACATGATTACATCATTCGAGTCGATTCTGGTTTCGAGTTAGACGCACAAAGCACGCGCAAGTGCTCCGGCACGCATGGGGGCATCGCAACATGATTAGATAATAAATAGTGAATGGCGTTCGGCCGTGCCGGGAATGCCGGCGGCGGCGGCGGTAGCGGACACTTTGTACGCGTTCACGTTTGCGATGATGTTACAATTCAATCTATTCATTTCTAGTCGTTCGACAAACATTCGAATACCCCACGTGTGTCGCGCTAAATGCTAAATGCAACAACCATCCTAAACTGATTAGTGACTGATGGCCCCATCGTGTCGTCCACCAGGGGCGGCGAGCGTTAGAAATTCTAATAATTCAGGTTTACCTTTGTCACTCGTGTTTCCCGTTAGTTAACATAACATTCAAACATACCACAACTGCACGATAACAACAAACTAACACAATTTAAAAAAATAATGACTTAAACTTTAAAGTTTACGAAATTTATTTCAACGATTAACTGGTAAACTATAGAAGTGTAATTACGAACTTGTGTGATTTGTGATTCATTGACAATTACTAGTGATTCTTTACCCTTTGCCGATGAATGACGCGTTAACGAGTCTTAACGAATCATTGTCTGGATTCTGATGATTCAAAAAAATCAATTTTCTCTGTTGTTGAATGATGAATATTCCTTATCTTGAATAGCGAGGGTGTTAATCAATCTTACCCAAAGTTGCTTGTTCACGTGTTTACATTATGCTCACCTTTCCGAGGGTCTTGATAGATGACTAAACTCGTAAGTATACTTTGTAATCGAGTGCAAGTTTTATGCAATTTTTCGCATCCATGGGGCAATTTTCTTGTTGATTTAGTAGATAAGGGTCATCAATAAGATGAAGTGCTGGTCATTTCAAGCTTTACATGCGTACTCGCCCCAAAAACCTAATAAAGGGTCACTGCCAACTTGCTACTTCCTGTCGACAAAGAAAGCACAAAGCAGAATGAATTTATTCATTCGAAGGGGGGGACTGGATACTTTACAGCATCGCGCTTACTTACTGATATTATGTCGGAAGATGAAAATTAGTTTTTAATATCAATTATGAAGTGGGCTGATGCTCAGTTTCGTTATAATTAAAAGCGCATTCCTTGTGTTCCCGGTATTTTCTGCAAGATTGTTGCTCCCTAATTTAAAGTTAAAGCAAAATTCAAAAGCTGCGGCAATTTTGTGCGGGGAGTGACCGAGAGAGTAAGGTGAAAAATCGCGTTGGAAAAAGAAAGAGACGGAGTGATCCTTTGAGTAATTAATGCAAATATCCGAGTGGCTAACCTTCGGCCTGCCGATACTGACGAAAAGCGCCTGGTTTGAATTAGGGCGACTCAAAACCGGAATGGGGACGGGTCCGGCTACTGCTTCAGCTACTTCTACTTCAATCCGTGCGCCTTAAATTTCCGAACACACCAAAAAAGGAATTCAAATATAAAGGATACTTCATGTGCTTTGCTTTTGCTTTGCTTTTCACTGCTTTGCTTTGCATTTGAGAACATAGCATTACGAATTGGAATAAAGTCTTTGCACCCCCTCAAAGAAAACCATATGCCGATTGTTCGGTTTGTAGCTGAAACTCAAACAATCGAACCGGCATCTGATTAAATCTGAAATAAAACTTGTGGCGTTCTTTTACGGTTTCCTTACATTTTGTTACAGTTTTGTCATTGTTTTGTTACGGTTTGGGGTTTGTAGGTTGTGGATGATGTAAGACAGGGTTTATTCTAATTAATTTTAAAGTAGCGTTTGTTTGCGTGTCGCAACCCGCAGGTTTTCGTCGAGGCAATCGTGCGATATTAAATTTTATTATGTTTTATTCTGTGCGCCTCGGTGGCGTTCGCCGCGGGCGTCGACTTTGTAGTCGGGACCCGGAAAAAGGCGACCTCCTTGCCACGCCGCCGCCGCCACTGTTTCTGCTTTATCTTTCGTAAAATGCGCCCCCGTAGCATCGGCACACACGCGTAGCAAACAAAAGCGGAAGCGCGCACGGAGACCAAGTTCCTTCTGGCTGCGCTCGCGCGCGTCTCACATCGCAATTACTTCTTTTGTTTGCCAAAGCCGCAGAAAACAGAAATCACAAACAACGATAACAGTCAAAGCTTGGCGCTGGATGTTTGGGCTAGTAGGAGGTTGAGGGGTGGAACAGCGTGTTCACCAAGTGAAAAATTAAATTTGTTTCTTTCCGTCTTGCCAGCTGCGCAACGCAATAAAAATACAACGCGAAAAACATCCCGAATAATATTGACTCTTCTTTTTTCATCAAAGAAGAGAGTATTATGAAGTTTTCCGAAAATTTAAATATGATAGTCGACGGTGCAGAGGCGGCAGCGGCAGTGGCAGCAGCGCAGCGATGAGTGTTAGCGCCGCCGCGGCGTGGAGTGAGAAATACTCGGCGTTCTCATAATTAATTCATCCTCAGGAAGGGATATGAAGTGGCTTGATGAGATTAATTAATTATCCTCATCCTTGAAGCGTCCCAGTATTCCAGCGCGGGCATTGGGAAGCGCCTCTTATAGTTTTGAATATCTCGTCGAGCGCCGCCGCCGGCTCGCCGGCACTTAAGTGGGCACATATCAAACGTGTTTACGGACATTGTTTTAATAATGCGGCATTTATTTTAACGGCGACAAACAGACACATGGCAGTCTTCAACGCCACGATCCGGTTGATCCTTGATGATGCAATTCACGCGCACTACACACACACTGTCACACACACACGCCAACTAATGCTTTACAGGAGGGTGACTAATGGGATTTCGAGGATACACATGCGAGGCGCAAATCCTTAGACTTCGGACGGACCGCCGACGGACGGGTTTGGAGAAAAGCCCGGGTAGAAAACGAAAACGACTACGGAAAAGTTTCACTTTAAAATTCAACGATACGAGCGATGTAGATTTAACATTTCGACGAGACTAACGCAGGGTGGCGTTCGGGGCTTTTTACTGGACAAGAGAAGTGAATTTGCAATTTTCAACACTTTAACACTTTGAGTTCTTCATCCGCGCGCGACAGAAACGCGAGGACGTGCGGACACGTGTTAAGGGCGCAAAGGAAATCTCCGAAATTCCCAGCCTTTACTAAAAATATTCCAATCGCCTAAAGGTTTTCGGATTTTTTGTTCGCTTCGCGCAAACTTCCACTGCGTAACATTTTTTCCGGCGTGTTTTATGTTCGTTGCGCGTAATATGTCAAAACTTAAACGCTTACTTATCGAAGACTATAAATATGATAGTCAAGTGGGCTATCTTTAATCCGATAAATTGCCTTCGCAACGAGATTACTCCAGCAATTTCGTTCCGGAACGCCGCCGCTGCCAACCCGCCATGCGAAGACGACCCAGCAGACAAGCCATAACAGCAGATTATCTCCAATGTCCATCTATAACTTTTACGACCCGATCGCACGGTCAGTTTGATAATACTCCAGGGTGAAGTCGCCGCTGCCACTCATAGATATCACCCAATTGATAGCAAATACTTTGCATCGCTTGTCCGCTACATATACGACCACTTTATTATGCCAACCAATTGGAAGCACCAAAAATGAGTTTTATTCTGTGCAGCGCATAGCTGAATTTACAAAATATTAGGAATATGAAAATATCGAAGATGCAAATTAGTTCTGCTGCTGTTAGTACTCGCAGTGTGAAAGCCTTGCACAAAACGAAGATGCGTGCATAAAAGGAAGAGCAACTTGTCGGTAATTATTAATTAACAGCGCGAGCTTTCAGCCCCGGCTTTCTAAGCTTTTACCGCCGCTCGAACTGAGCCCCCGAACGTATCCCTGCTTTCTTGTCGGCGGCGTGCTGCGGTGCGGCGCGATGAGAGAGTGGAGAATATGCATATATGAAAGGAAAGACCTTTTCGTACCCGGCTTTGCCTTTCACTACCTTACTCTACCTTCCTCTTTGAAAGCAGCACTACTTTTCGCCTTGCAAGCCGAGATCAACACAACACATGATGAAAGCATCACAAAAAAAATTCCTGCGAGACTTTAGTTTTCTAGTTTATAAAGTATGGAGTCTTAAATTTACTACCAAGACATTTTCGACCAAAACAAATAAACAGCACAAAAGTTACCTAACTTAATAAGTGGCCAACCAAGGGCTTTACCGCGCACTTATACCCTAATTCATGACTTTAGTTCTTTGTTTCATTCCGGTATTTCTGAGACCTAAAGTAGCAATTTACTAATGGATGTTAATTCTGCAAACGTCCACTCTTTATGTTTCTATGATTATTTGTTGTTGGGCATCAGCAGCACTTTAGACAATTGGGATAATTTTTTTATAATTGTTGTTTTGGTTGATTTTTTGAATCAGTTACATTGTCAGTTTCAGAGACAATTAGTCACTTAGCGATTAATTTTTTTCGTTCGTTTCGCGTTTGCTTGACGGAATTTTCGCCTAAATCTTTTCCAAATCTCTTAAATCTCTCGGAAGCCATTCCTTGCTTGCACTTCGTTCCTCGTCATTTATTTAATTGTCCTCGAATTCTTTCCGCGGAATTTTTCGCCGTTTATAAGGGGTTAGACGCTTCGGTAAAAAAGGATTTGGGTGAATGTCGTCACGCTCGTGCGCGCTGCCACCCCTTTTTTCATTGCTAGAAAAGCTCCAGTCAGAGCCGAAGAAGCGACGAGGTATTAGTAGCGAATAACAATTATTTTAAGTGTTTGCGTAATTCTTTCGGGAACGTCAAGTGGGATGCTTTTGTTTGTGCGCTTTTGGCTTTTTTCAGCCTCGACTCTAATTATCTGCTGTTCGTACGTGCTAAATGTAAGAAATTGTATGAAACGAAAAAAGGGTTAGAAGTTTGACAATTCATAGTTCTTTTTCGGGTTTTGCTTATTTGGATTTTGTTTGTTTAGAGGGCGAATGCAATTTTCTGGAGTTTTGCACTTTTCGACTTTTCGCGCGTGGGGTTTCGGTTTTGTTAATTAAATAAATCTTGCCCCGCACGCTGTGCGCTAATAAAGCGTCGGCGGGAATGGAAAATAAATTTTTGGAATTCGTTCGTTTGGAAATTCGAAATTGCTTAAGTCTCAATTGCGCTATTATGCCTTTATTAAATCAATAAGGGTCGGGATGGTCGGGTATGTATATCGGAAAATGGGGGAGACTCGGTGGAGGTTATTAGATTACCTTGCCAACTGTGTCTGTTCCGACACGTTTTGCTGGTTCCACATGTGTGCCACACTTGCTTCGTTCGCCACCCACTCGCATTCACACGTACAAGACCAAACCGGCTGTGACCCTGCAACAATCAGGGTGGCGGAACGCATCTCGAAGAAGCGGCGTGTAAGTGTGAGGGTCGATTTCGAGTTGTCGACTTTTTTCAAACCGTGTAGAAAGATCGCCAAGCCTTTCTGACAATTTGTTCACGTCGATGATTTTGCGTCAGACCAACACGGCAGCTTTTCTTACTATTTCTCCTGCCCCTACCCTCAGTTTGGCTTCTTCGGACATTCTCTACCAAACGAGGGTCCTACATCTTGCCCTGCTAATCAAGAAATTGAAGTTTCAATAAAAGCTATCATTAATTTTGAGTTTGGGGTTCAGTGCGTGTATGCCACCCGACATCGGTCAGCGGACCAATTGTAGCCTCGCCTACATTCCAAGAAGCTATCGCCAGACAACGCAAGCCCATCTCTAAAACGTCTCACTTACCGCCCAAGCCTCCCAAGCCGCCATTGCCAGCTTTCGATCTAATTAGCGTTAGTGAGAATTACATGTCCCTCTTGATTTCCGTCAAAACAGCGAACTAGACGTCGCGTGCAAATTATTTCGAGCACGCGAAGACGCCGAGCGACGGGCGATGGAATGCGTTTCGATGCTTCGGTTCGTTAGTTTAAGGGTGATTCGACGCGTCCCTCTCGGGTCGCCCACCTTCGACAAGATTTCTTTGGTTGATTGTACAATTTCGTTCCGATCTCCGGGAGTCTCCCCATCTCCACAACTTCACAACCTCCTGCTGCCGTGTCTATGGTCGGTAATTCTAACAAATGAACCAGCAGACTACCGCTCAAGTAACCAAATTAGTTTTCACATGTGTCTAATTTGACTTTTCATCAATTTTCTTCATTATTTTCAATTTAAATTACGTCAATAAAGTTTCACTACCAAAAGCTAACACACGAAGTTCTAATAAATTATTACAAAGTTCAAATATACAAAACTTTTTAATGCATCTCAGCTTTTTATCGTTAATTTTTTAAAGCAGGATTTTTTTGCTTCCAAAAAATCGAGGGGTGCCTATGGTTGTCGCGTTTTTCCACCCAAGACGTTAGGCATTACTTAGGCGATCAAAACGAAACGACGTCTCGCTGCATGCACCCGGCTCGGTTTGATATCAAGCCGCACGGACCATTAACGAATTTAAAAATATATCTGCATTTAAATTTCACGAGGCTCACAAGGAGTCACAAGGCTCGAGACACTAGACATCGTCTGGCATGCTTGACTCGATACATAAGTAAGCGACAAGGCAAAATAAAGCAAAGCGAAGCGAAACAATGCAGAGCAATACTATCAGACATCTTTTGGTTTTGGTTCTGTCTGGGTTCACAAATATTCTTAGAACTCCAAGGGAGGAAATTGAAAGACACCCCGAACGAATAAATGACACAAATCACGGTAATACAATTTTTTATTTGTTTTTCTACATTTTATACATTAATATATTTTTGAATTTTAATTTCTAGGATTTGAGCCAATTAGTAAACGAAATATTCAATTAAACGCCTCAAAATACATGATCAAAGATTTAGAATAACTTTCTGAACCTTCTCCCATTTGTGTTACTTTCCTGTAATCAGGTGGCAGCACATTTGTGTGCAACGAGCGTTAATATTGGGAGAGAAATTCACGATTGAGGAAACATAGCCATGGCAACTCTGGTTGTACTTGGGAATAAATCTTATATTTTGTATCAGGACATCTCAGCCCACGAATCCACCAAGCATAAAATATTCGGACATTTTCACAAAGAAATAATTCTGGATACTTTGATTCCTCGTGAATTGAAGCTTTTTTGTTTCGTTTCTTAAAAATACAAAAATTTAATAAACATTACACTATTTGGACTATTTGATCCCCATTTTAATTTAACATACCATGTATAGTTTAGAAGGGAGTTGTCCGGGTGATAACGTATTTTGTGACGCGTCAAAAGGACGCTCACAATTACTAAGGATTCTTTCATGCTTCATCTTCTTTCTTCTTCTGCTCTTCTGGACATTGCAGCATATTTAATAGAATCTAACGAAAATAAAGCAAAACGCAATAAACGTTCATTAAAATTAAAATAAAGCTACAAACTAAAATTAATTAACGAAATTAAATACTGAAACCATCTAACTGAAAAACAAAATGATAGTAATAGATAAAACACAAACATAGTGAGAAGTATCTAGTGAACGAGGGTGTAACTTGTAGAAGTATTAAGGGCTCTGGTTCTCCTTACGTTGAGGGTTGAATGGAAACACAAGCCGAAAGAAACAAACGCGGTGCGTGGGCATCTCGAGTATGCTTTACGATGACACTAACTGCTCACGGTCAGGTTCAAACGGCAGGTTAAATCGGTAAACGATCGATGTTCGACATCGTCGAACGCATTAACGCGTTTGGGCTTTATCGCTTTATGGTTATTGTTATGGTGTGAGCCGGTGATAATTCGACGTTTTCGGCTTTTTCATGATTACTGACTGATTGTGGCTGGTTTTAATTCGCTCGGAGAGAAAGAAACGATTGCGGATGGTTTATGCGGTCTTAATTGCTAGCCGGTGCACTCGTTTGCTGTTATTGCTTCAGCATCGTTGATTTTTATTAGTTTTAATTACTTTTTATGCGTCCGCCTAAGGAGAAGGTGCAAACTAGAGGCAATTTACAATTTCCGATTGTTACCTCCGTCTAAAACATAGAAGTGGTTTTTGGAGAAAAGCAAAGTCAAAAGTAATAGTTACAACATTATATTTATAATATATACAATTACAACAATATAATTTGATTCGTTTCGTCCTTCGGCTTTTTGTCTCGTGATATTAAACGTTGGCTACGTTCGTTTCTTTTTGTTTGGTTGAGGCAAAAGACGTCAAATCGAATTTTGAATGTTCCTGTTCATTATTTCATGGTTTGTGTGTTTGTTACGTTGGTAGGTAGTTTCTTAAATACAAGGTAATAGAAATCATGAACAGCCATTGTAAGTTTATCAGTAAATCTAGAATTATAATTATAATCATAACATCTATTAGACATACATCTATAATTATAATTATAATTGAATCGATGAAAAGTTAAAAATGGATTCGAATTGATCATCATCGGTAAGTAACGCACATTTATTATTAGATAATATATTTCATGTACACTTATCGATCGGTTAATTACGTTATTAATAATGAAAAGTCATTAAGTAACGGGACGGTAAAGTTCATTATTTTCAGATTAGATATCTTGCGTTCCGCACACTTTTTATAAGATTTTGCAGGATTTGCATCACGAAATCATAAATCACTTTGGTTTATTTGTTTTTTTTTGGTATATTTTTTCTTCATGAATTTCCCGCGGACAGCGTCTGTCGAAATGCCGGAAAGGTTCAGTAAGGTCTCCACACGTCTACCTGACGCCCATTGTTACCCCTGGAGTTCTTTTCAGACGAAGTCACTTCTTCTTTGTGTTTAATTAACGTCAGCGGCGCTTTGCGACCTCGGTGTATCGTGAGATTGATTCCTTCTTCCCGGGATTTTCGTGACGGGACGACTTCGATTGCATGACTTTGGGTGGAGGTTTTGTCGTGTGTTACACTCGGTGTGGGTTTTTCGTGTGTGTGAGGTTTTTCTTCGCGTTTGTTGTTGGGTGTGGGTGTGTTGGATTCTTTGGTTGGAGGGAGGGTTGTCTTAGGGTTGGCGTCAGATTTGTTCTCGTTACTTGTTGAATCGTCGACGTCTAGTTCCATGTTGCCGGAGCTGTCTGGGTTCTGTGGTGAAGAGCTTCGCGCGAGAGGATGCCGCAGGCTCATCCACGTGGACAGCTCCTGCGGGTAGAATTGGGAGTAGAGCCATTGACCCGGAGGTGGGAGCAATGGCGCATTGAGGAATAGGCTAGCCGCAAGCGCGTTGTTGAAGAGATGGTTGCCGTGAAGTGGAGGTGCGACTCCTGGGAACGCTGGTGGAGGTTGTGGCGAGGGTGTCGGCGATGCTGTAACGGAGATATCGTCCTCGGCTGGTGAAAGTGGTGCTGTCGTGAGCAACCCTACTTGGGTAGGTGATGATTTCGGCGAGGTTGTACTGTGTGCTGTGCTGCAGTTGATAGAGATTGGACCCAAGGAAGTTGAACTAGGTTCTACAAACGATTTCAAAAAACTATTAGTATTTTTATTTTTGGAGGGAAATGAAATAAAATATACCATTTGCTATCCTCGGAGATGTGTTGACAGGTCGATCTAGTGCTGCGAACATATGTGGCGGGAAATGCGGATGATGATGTGCCACAAATGGACCACCTGGATACGGATGCCTGGCTCCTAACATGGCCCAATCAGGATGATGTCCCGGAAGACCAGCCAGATGGTGGGCAATACCTAAAATTAAAAAGAAACAGATAAAAATCAATAAGTTAGTGAACGCTTTGCACACATCTTTCAGTATTACGGCATTACGACTACTTTATTAAGAAGGCTGCTTTCATTCCACGTGTGGATCTAACCCGTTTGATGGAACGAAATAACCGGGTAGGAATTTCTTATACGAGCGAAGAAGATAGACATAACAAGGCAAAAACACGTTCTCGGTGTCGTCGTCGTCGCTGGCGGCGACGGTGGCGGCAGCGGCGGCGTTGGCGGTGGTGGCAGCGGTGGCGGCGGCTGCAAAGGCGCACGGTATACGTATATATGATATTGCAGTAAGTCAGGCGATTATTCAGCGCGATGCCGGCGCAGAAAATCAGGTACGAACGAAAGGGTTTACTCTAAGACATCCCATTGGTCGGGAGGGGCTGCCTCAAACCTCATTGGCGCGCCGCAAGGACCTTTACTATCAAGATCTATACCCAGGCGGTTGGAAACATTGCAGGCAAATATCAAGGACCTCGAGACACACTTACGGGAAACAATGCGGGGATATGAAATGCCGCGCGACGACGACGAAATGTTTACCACCACCATACGCCAGGCCATCTCCAACGCCGACGAAACGTTTCCGCAATTTCTACACAAACGCGCCACATTTCGTTTTTCTCGTTTTCTGAGCTCGAACACACAGACAGGACCCACACAATGACCCGCACGTTTCGGGATCTTCTCGGCGAGCATTTTTTATGTATGTCGCAGTTCTTTTTCTTCCTTTTTTCTTGTGTGCATCATTCGTCTTAACTTTTTCTCCGAAGCTGAAAGAAACAGATTTTGCATCTGGATCTTTGCTTTTTCCACTCATATATTCGTGCTCATATCAAAGAGCTATTGTATCTTGTGAAGTGCCAGCCAAGACTGAATAGAGTGCGGAAAACCGAGCGATTCTGAGGTCTTAAAGGGCATGAGTTATTGTTTAGAGGAAATATGGGATTATGGAGGTTATTATTGAGTCCTTAAGTTCTAAATACCGAATCGTCTAATATGCTTCATTCTGAGCAAACACCGCCTGTTTGTTGACGATAAGTCTTTTATTGCGAGAATGCAAAATCAGGAAAATTCTTTAAATATCTTCAAATCGAAAAAGCGACTTGAAAAAATTGAATTAAAAAAATCCGGGAGTTAAAATCTCCGCTTCCGCTGCTTACACCGCCTCCTGTCTTGTAGAAACTTGTCTCCTTCCTGCAGGTCCTTGATTAATTATTGAGGCTATTGTATATTGATGATGAGCGTTTAAGGGGGATGAATCTTGTTGTCGCCGTTGTACGCATAATACGCTCGGATGAGGGGCGCGTTTGCCCTCGCGAGAAAAACGACAAGGACGGCTGGCGCTTGCAAAAAAAATGAACGACTGCGCGAGATATAAACTGAAAGTAAATAGGGCAATTTAGGGCGCTCGTTGTTGACTACGGTTGCCGCCGCGCGACCCTTCGCCTTAAACTCGGCTTGGATGTCGAAAATTTAGTGAGATTCTCGCGCAATTAAAGTAGCCCTTAAAGATAAGATCTTTTCGTCATCGGCGGGGCAACAACGGCGTCTGGCGAGGGCGTAAAAAACATCCCCCGACATCTCAGTTTTTTGATGCCTTGACGCCGCGTTACGGACAAGGAGTTATCACGACGCGCACGAAGAAGAAAAAAGGAGCAACGCCAAGCTGATGCCCGTTGGAAAAACGAGGGAGGGCGGCGGCGAAACTTCGTTACGAGGCGTTCACGATGCGAGCAGAAAAACTTCGTTAAGCCACTTCATGTTAACAATACCGGGGATTTTAGATAGCAAGTGGCCCGACATCGTGAAGGTATTTCCTTAATTTACGAACGACGCCAAAAAAAGATGTGCCTAACAAGATGAAACGAACACGAAGAAAAACCGAAAGCACGCGGGTTTCTAATTGGTATATTTCGTAAATATTTCTGCTATTTGTGTTCAGCATAAATCAATACGTCGAGGGCGCGCGGAGGCGGCCGAGGTCTGTTGTGGCAACCGTTCTACGTGAGTGAAAATATTTAATTAAGGCGCGCAAAGTGTCTCAAAGTGTCTAAGAGCTTCGGCGGCGGCAATGTGTGTGCGCGGGCGATGTTTTGTGTGCGCGGCGCTCGTGTAAGAAGAGATACCCTCAAAGTTGAAATAATGAGGGAGCGCGTTTTGCTCTCGAGGCCCCGCGTCGGCGGTGTTAGGCGGCTCCGGCGGTGTAGTAATATGGGGGCGGTGTGGCATTTATCTTTGCAAGGGTTTAAGCTCTGAGGTGTTGGCCTGGTGATTATTCACCCCTTCCACCTGCCTTCGCCGTGCTAAATGCGCCTTCTACTAAACGGGGTTAAGACTAATGCCACCTCGGCATTAAAGGGTTTCAAGAACGCTGGCACGCCAACAGCGATAAAACACCACGGCTCACGACTCACTATGCGCGCCTTCGAACCGCCACCCCCAACAAAGGCAAGCTCAAGCAGAAGAGCTTATTACTATCATAACATTTGTCGGGATCATTAAATATCCAATTTTATGACCAAAACTTTTCGAACTAATTTTACTAATTGATATTTTGATTTTTAAAATCAGAAAAAAACAAACAAACAATAAATACTTCTAGGCTGCAGTTGCATTTGCGTTGATGTATCTTCTCAGCAAAGGTGAAATCCCTCAGTACGCCAGCTCTAGCCAAGCTAGACTTGCGTTTATTTAGCTCAGAAAGAGAATGCATTAGGGAAATGCGGAAATGGCAAGGGATAAGTCTCGCTGATGGCGATGATGGTGCGAGGCAGTCGTCTTAAGACGTGAATATATCTGGGGCATTAGTTTAACTAAATCTAACTGAAGATGGGGTTACGCATTTACGACTGTAATGAATAATTTTACAGCTCGTTACTGCAAACGCGCCTTTCAGCCCTAAGTTCGCTTAAGCCTGTACGTGTCCGTATGCTAATGCCGCATCTAGGATAACGCGGGAGGTGGCGCGGGAGGTGGATGTGTCGACGTTTCAGGCACAGGCGGCGCGCTTCCCGTGTTCGGGAGCCATCTTTCCCCGGCGGCTGTATTATTTTCGGACACTTTCCTAGTCTTCGCCTCGGGTTGTGCTGGCAGCTTGTCCTTGATGTCCGCGCTTCTTGCGTCTTGTGACATAAGAACCACGCCGCCGTCGCCAGCTGCCGTCTTTGCGGGCACGAACTACACTCGGCTTCGGGCGCACTCACGTATACCGATAACTTTGTTATAACTCAATTATACGCTTTGACACCTCTCGTACTGCGAGCTTTTGCATTCGTAGGTCTTGTTCGCCGATGTCTAATGCACGATGTCGCGACGCGCGAGGCACTTAGTCTTCCATGGGCGACGGAATTTCTAATGTCTAATGATCGCCGAAGTCCTACAACTGTGAATAACTCGCTAAGTAAACTGATTTCTTCGCTGTCGTGGCTGTTTATATATTAAACTGTGAGTTCGACGTTTCAAAAACTTTATTAGTAATTGCATTATCACACTTTGATGGCTTAATAGAATGTCTTTCAATAATAACCAAGAAGAATCAATTAAATTTATGTTTTCAACAGTTTTTGTTTGTTTGCAACATATTTTAAAGGTCAGGTTTTGTTTGATTTTATAGTTTGGTATCCATGGCGTAAATTTAAGATTTAACAAGGGCCCAAGCGAATAAGGGTAGCTCACCCCACTTGTATTAAATGTAGCAGGCTCTGACTGCGCGGTACAGCACATGTAATCAGTGAGCGCGTGTGTCGGACACCTAACTAATGACAACGTTCCTTTAGCAAATTGCCGAACATTCGTGCTTCGTATATGCAGCAACCTTGGGAACCCCTGCACTGTTGCATATTCAATCTAACAATAGACGTTGTTCACGAATTTCGAATCGAAGATTGAGGATCGAAATCTATTAATATTCGATGAGTCGACGATGAGTTGGTGCTACGCAAACAGAAGCGTCTGAAAAGCTTGAAAAAAGTTGCGCTTTAAACGACGAGGAATTTTAATTACCACTCTATCGCAAAACACGCAGCGCCACCTCATATAGAATACTGGAAATTAAAAGGTTCGCATTTTCGTGTTTCCATTTTCGCATTTTCCCAGTTACGCTCACAGTTTGTTTCGTGCACCTTTCGTTCTTTCATTCAGTGAGTTTGAAACTCAGTGGTCTCACTCGAAACTCGAAAAACGTTCGCCTCAAGCGTCGAACTAATTACAACAAAACGCAGAAGCGCGAAAGCAACATATTCATATGCCGTGTCGTCGTAATTAGTTTAATTGGTAATTAGCGATTAATGCGATATGCGCCGGTAACCGATGTTGCGAGCCGCTTGGGCCGGGGAGAAGACCCACAAACGTGCTACCTCCGCGCGCGCACATTGCTAATTAATCCCGCGCGGCACACAAAGACACTTTCGGTCGAGGGATTTTCGCCGAACGCGGATTCTGCGTCGGCAAGCCGCACGGCGCGGAGCCCACGTAGACATCGCTCCAACTCGCAAACAATAATCGCATCGTTACGCAGTTAACTCGCTTTCACCACTTCGGCAACAATTGCACCTCGACGTAATAAGATGATCACGACCTCCGACTGGGTGAGTGTTTATCAGTCGGACGGAAATAATCGCGCGCGTACGCGGCTAGTCAGATTGCCAAAATAACTGCCAGAGTTGCCTGTTTTGCGTCTGCAAGCCGCCATTCGCACTGTTCTATTCCGACAATCCGTTTTTAGTCGCCATAGCAACGAACACTCGAACCAAAACGTGCCGGCAAAAGGGGCAATTGGAGGCGCAAGTGGCCGTTCTACTGGTGGATGCGGCCCCGTCGGGGGCACGCGGCACCAGGGGGGGTCGGCGCTTTGCCGACGATCCGCCGGAATATAATCCGCTTATGCAGGATTATGCACAATAATAGGGTCAAATATTGCGCCAATTGGAATCGTTCAACGATCGACTAATGCAGATCATTCATCTCTATCATCACCAGAGTTGAGCCATCCGCGCCGCCAGTATTGTGTTTATTAGCAGAATGTTATTTCAAAGTCTATTACGCTCCCCTGTTTTTTGTATGATCCAAATTTTTTGTTTTACTCGGAGAGAATCGAATCACAAATCACCAAATCAGCGATTTTATTTTTTTAATTTTACGAATAAAAAAATTCCAACCAAAAAATGAATATACATACCACTAAGTTTGAATGGTAATCCGCCCGTTAATGGGTCCGGGCCGAAACTGCGAGGTCCGAACGGAAAATGATGAAAAGTTTGCCGGGTCTTAGATCGCGGTTCTCGTGGTCCATCCACTGTCACTTTGATCGCTTTGCTGTAGGTGCAAACTTGCGGCGGCGACGTCGCCATGATGATGGTAAGCGTGAAACTTTTGCCTGCAAAGAAAACCAGTTAATCATCACAATTACCACCTTGTTCAAGGTAATTAGAGCGTTTTCCTTCGTTTGGGAAAAACAAACTCGATATTATATTCCACACAAATTAAACTCGGGTGCAATTCGAGCGGCTACAAAGCGGCGCAAAGCGAAATAAAAAAACACCGTATTGTTTCCCGCTTTCGCCGCTTTTCTTTCACCCCTCGCGCACTTTATAGTCTTCGGTTAGCTGTTTTCGTTTGCGTTTTGCTAAACTAGCGTTTCTTTTTTCGCGCAACGCCGACGAAGGGCGGTGGCAAATAAAAAACACATTAATATTTCCATTTGTAATCTCGACTCGTGCCTGTTTTCAATGTTTTTGAACTCGACGAGCACGTTTGTGTACGCTGAAACGTCTAGATCAGGGAGATAGAGACAAAAGCCAACCGCCACAACTATTATATCCCACACACAGTGAACGTTCAACGCGTTTATTGTAAATTCTACAAAGTGTTACACAAAAAAACAAAATTTTTCAAAAAAAATGTATTTATCCACGTTTAATATGATTCATTATTTATTTAATTTCCTTTTAAATAAAAATTAATAGTTTGTAGCACTTTGTATAGTAAAAAAACTTAATAAATTATTTGGATGACTGAAGAAACCAACGTATTTATGTTTCTCTGGTGGCGGAGGAGCCGGGCCAAAGCACGTTTGGCTCCCGAGTTGACTACGAATTGCCAAGATAACCAAAATAACCAAGAAACCAAGGAATCACGAGAGCAAAACACCAAGATACTATGAAACTAAGAAAACAAGAAACCAAATACGTATGAGCTAAGAAAACCAAGAAGTTAATTTTACTGCCCCTCGTCGGTTTGCCACAATTCTTTACGACCCCGCCGTCGACATAAATAATTTATTCGCCAACATCGCAATGCGTTATTAATGTTATTAATATCTTAATGGTATATCTGTGTCTATATGTATTTCTGCCATAATTTTTTTTCAGATTAATTGCATCAGTGTTTGGAAAAGCAGGAAATGTAAACAAGTGAGATGCAAACGTGGCGTAGCGGTGAGTTCGGTGAGGTTGAGCATTGAGACCCTGGTTTCCAGGACGAGTTGACCCGAAGGATAATTAAACAAGGTATCCCCACGATCAGCACCAAGAGGGCGCCGGTGTATACTCGACTATTTAAGTCGAGTAGTCACACAGCCGACGCCGAAGAGAACACAATGTGGGGGAAGGCATTAATCTGATGAATTATGTGCCTTTGGTCGTTATTAATCCTTGATTTATTGATATCCTATGAAAGTATATGAGGAACCTGCGCTGCTTGCTACTTTATGAGTGTGTTTTTTTTTCAATTGTGCCAATTTCTTCGGGATTCGCTCACGCGCGATAATTAAAAATTTATTTTAAATTAAATGAAATCAGGAATGCGCAAAAAACTAAAACCAATAATAATTTTCCTGTTAAAAAATGTTGTTTGGCATTGGGTGATTGATGTATTGTCGTCGATAAACATTGCCGAAAATCCGCATTTGGAAATTTCAAATTCGAATTCGAACACATAAAATATTTTTCTGTTTGCTCGAAGGATTATTTAAGCGCTGTTGTTGTGTGTTTGGAAAGAGACACTTTTTTTGCAACGCGCCCCAACACTCAGTCGAGGCGTATTTAACCATTTGCGCGCGCTTTTTGTATTATTCATTATTTATTTGTTTGTTTAGTGCAGATTTATATACAAACTCGGGTGTCGCACGAGCGGCTGCAAAAAAATCCAATCTCTACAAGCGAAATTGAAACGTCAATCTAGGTCGAATTTTCATACATGCATTATGTTCAGATTCCGTGTGCAATCAATGAATTTTCTTCTTTTTATTTCTTCTTTTCTTCCACTTGATATAATGACGAACCAACAACGTGCAGTTAAGCAAAGCTGAGCAAAAAAATCTAGAAATTTGGCGTGCTTGACGTTGTGTGCAAAAGAAAATTTATGAACATCATATTTGGGAAAACAATCTTTTCTAGCTAGCTACTAGTAGCATAACGTGTTTCTTTTTCGCTCGTTTTGCATGCGACCCGAAGTGGATTGTGTTAAGGACCAAGCACATTATAAAAGCGTGCCGTATAATCCATCATTATCCTCGCCCCCAGGAACCCTTGTTCCGCCGTCGCCGCTGCTATCTTCAGCGTCCCCTTTTTTCTTGCGTCTCCTTCGCCCGCCACATGCAATGTGCCGCGCTCAACCCACACCCGGTGGGTAAAAGTCGTGCGCCTTCATTATCATTTTGAAATCAACAAGCAATTTTTCATTTTTCGTTCGTGTTTTTTTCACACCCTCAAACACTAAGCGGGTATTGAAGAGGGTGTTAGAAAAACTTTTTAAACACTTCGCACAATTTAGTATTTAGTATCAATTAATTAATGAAGTTAATTAATTTTTGGATAAAAATTAAATGAATAACATCTAACAAAAGGATATACTAACCTCGTCCGCTGCGTCCTACGAAACGTAGATCGTTGAATTTCGCGACTTGATTCTTCATTACGGCAGTGCAGTTTCTAAGTTCTGCGCAATAATTCTCGTCATTTCCGGCACGTACAGTGACCAATGTACCGTCGCCAACGTCCCCAAGTGCCACCACCTTAAATGCGACCGGTAACGTCTTGTTGGATCGCCAGTGCGGCGGCAACACGGTGCATACCACATGTGGACTTCCAGTGCGTACCAATTCGCCAGGATGTTCTGTCATTAGACCATCCATTGTCCTCTCTGCTAACATTTCGGTTGTTAAACCGTTAAATGATCGATCGTAATGACCACCACCTGTCGTCGAACTTACTTCACTAGCCAAATGCATAGTTCTTTAATCAAACTTTGTTCAAATTTGACACAAATCTTTTGGTGTGCAATTTTGTGTTTGGAAAACTTTTCAGCGCGTTCAACAAAAATCACATATTCCACGTTGACGCAGAGTGTTCCTGACGGTGCTCGGATAAAAGTCAAAAACACTTATGTACCACGCACTTAAAAAATTGTCCTTGACTTGGCGAGAAAGTGAAGATGGAATGTCGGGTCGTAACGCGAAACCAATGGACCACAAAAGTCTTTTGATCTGATGTCTGGAACTCGGACGATTTTTCTTCTTTATTTTCGCGCGCACGATTCTGACGGAAATCAAAGCGACAATTTGACGAATGTTCCCCCGACTTTTTTCGTTTTACTTATTCTTCTCCCGCTTCTAACGCATCATGAGACGTGCAGCAACGCGGCACACACTTAAAGTCTTCCACTAAACAAACACCAAAGAATTTGCACTTCTTTTTAACTTTCGCTTGTGTCGGCGTTTAAAACTATGCGCACGTTCGGGTCTTTGCGTCGTGTTTTCGGGCAAACGGGCAAAACTGCAAGAAAAAAATATGTGGATTAATTAGTTGACAAGCAAGGTAAATATTTTCTTGTGGTTTGTAAGTGAAAAAAAGTTTTGCGCAAAAAATTGCGCAAGTATCGCACGTATGCTATCTGGTTAGTGATGTTTCGCGTAATGTGGATGCGGTGCGAACGTTTGCACTACGTCGTTTCGCAGCGTGTGTATGAATTTTTTTAATTCGCACATGTGGATCGCCGACACAGGCGCGCACGCCGGAGATATGATGAAAAATCAGGCCGGCCGTGATTTCACCGGGTAATGTGGTGGTGGCAGACCACACATGGAAAAGTGCGCGCGTGAAACTCATCCCCGGCGTTGGTCTTTTTTTCGCACGGTGGCCAGGGGTCGTACGTTATACCCCACTCGCGCGCGGCTCTCTCGCGTGCGCCCCGCGCCCTCGGCCCCGCCACAGACCCACGCAAGTCGCACGACCGAACACCACCGGCGCTGACGTTTTTAACTTTTTCCACATATTCGGCGCGCATACAAGTGCCGACCACCCTTATGATGTTGCCCGCGTATATACATCGCGGGCGCGGTGTTTGTGTTCCCTAATTACCAGCCACTCGGGCTCTCATCGGGGCCGCTCACCAATACGCGCGGATGCAAATTACATGCTCGCGTTGTTACATCGCGAACGTATGCAAACCGGCCCGACACCGCCACTGCCGCGCCAAGCGTTTTACACGTTTTACACGCGAACCGCGCAATGGGGAATCGCATTTCACAAAAATCGCGAAACAACTGTGCTTGAAAATCACGAATCAAATGCAATGTGAGGAATTAAATAAATGACATTCAATAATAACACTCGCAAATTAATTTAATTTTGGCCAACGCAAATCGCGCTGCAGTTCATTATCATCTTGAGTAGGGTTGTTTGTCGATTTGTCGAAGTCGCGTGTGTTGTATCGAATTTGTTTGACATTTGAACTGTGCGTACACGCGTCTGAACGTGCGAATCGTTGTTAATAAAGGTCTCGGAATGTCATTCGATACGTTACTCACATATCAGAAAGGGCACCGCTTTAAATTAATAAATAACTCCGTCAGAGTTCGTCGATGCCGAAGGGGAAGCGCTCGGCTGTTGCGCCTTTGCGCTCCCGCATGAGCATCACGTTCGCGAGAAGAAACGGATCGTAACACCATGAAGACAACAAGGGGATGCGGAGGATGAATCAGCGGCCGAAATCAGCTGATCTGCATTTGAATTTTCTTCTAACTCGCGTATTGTACTTGTAACTGCATGTAGTTGCACAAACTTTATTTTAAAACAAACTTTTAATCGAGTTCTTCAACAAACATGCATGAGAAAAAATTACGGTAACTTTAAAACTTTTTGACAATAGTTTGTGACTTGTGATAGAGAAATTTTGACTCAACAAAAAAGTCAGCTACTTACTTGATTTAGATTTTAAATAAATATCCTTGATTGGATTGTTAATCAACAAGCATGATGATAATGATGAAAACGGCGATGTGGTTGTCGAAAGTTGTCTTCAGCGGCGTGGAGCAAGTTTCGCGGGAAACCAAGAGCGAACGTCTGCGGCCGGCGGCGACGCGCGATCGTTAGCAGTTCTTTTCGCGGCGCGAGGTGATCTAACATTAAGAAGTATAAAAGTGCGTCCGCGGGGGTGTAATACTTTGGGGGATTATTGCTGTGAAAGGGGACGCCAAGGCGCGCGGGGCGCAATAGGACAGAAAGGGGGTGAGTGTCGGAATAGGCGGGGCATGTTGAGGTAGACCGCCACCGCCGGCGTCGCCGCCAACCAGGAAAGACGCTGGATTTTTACCCCCTCAAACCATCGTCGTTTCTTCGAGGTTTACCAAAGAAGCGAACCTCACGCAGGCGCTATCTTCAAGACGTCTTTTCGGGTTTTTCTGCCGCCGGCGCGCC
The DNA here is from genome assembly GCA_030264155.1 of Atheta pasadenae. Classification (NCBI taxonomy): domain Eukaryota; kingdom Metazoa; phylum Arthropoda; class Insecta; order Coleoptera; family Staphylinidae; genus Atheta; species Atheta pasadenae. The sequence continues at coordinate 2,128,448 of JARJDS010033092.1, read as the reverse complement.
GCGCGCCTCTCGTGTTAGCTGTCCTGCTCACACGCGCGAGCCGCGCCGGCCCCGAAACGACGCCGCAACGTTGGCCAAGTTTCGCCCTCGTGCTTCCCGCAACCGCGCCGTCTGCGTGCCGACGCGGCGTCTCGCTTCTTCTTCCACCCGCTGCCACCGCCGTCGCCGCCGCCACCGCCGCTCGTGCAACCGCGTCTTCGCGTCGGGCCCGGTCGCGCGGTCGTGATTTCTTTTCGCGCGCTCTCGCTCTCGCGTACGTTATTCCCGCCCGCGTCGTTGCTCGCACGGGGCGACCGAAAGGAGACCAACCTGCACGCAAACATTCATCGGGCTGTCCTTCGCCACGGAGGTGTGTGCGCCCACCACCGCCGCCGCCACCGTGCGGCACGCGGAACGACTCGCCTCAAACCGCCGCCTTGCCATGCGGCCTCGTTCGATGGCTAACTTATTACCGCCTCTCTCTCGTTTGCCAAACCCGATTTAATAAAACAATTTTTTAATCAACACAAAATCAATATTTTTTCACGACTTATTATTGACGACGCAAAAGACATTAAAACCTCATACAAAATACATAATTAAAATCTCGATGTATCGCAAAAAATGTCACCCTATTCTATTGCGTTTTCAGTGTGTCGTCTGAAGTCACTCAAGTAGTCGAAACAGTCTCCAATTTAAGACTTTAAATTTCACCCGTCTTAACGTCACTCATCCAGGGTACGCGTGAAGTGTGTGCGCGAAAACAATGAAGGAGTTAAGTGGCGCTTGCTCATGCGAGATGCCTCACGAAGGGTAAAAGCGCGTTTTCGGAAAATAATTTAAATACAAAGAGCACATTTGAATCAAATTGCGTGAAATCCTTCGCCGTACAACGCCAAATCGCATTCCTTGCGACTCTCGACGTCTTCAATTGATGACAAGTGCTGTCAAACAATATTTAAAGCTCGTTTTGGAATGCGTTAACAAGTGCTCCTTATCCACTCTTTCCTTCTATTTATTCATTTTTGCATTTTCACCAAAACATTTTTAGTTTTCGAAATCAAACGAAGACATTGAGTTTGAGTTGGTGACACTTGCTCAACATTCTTTGTCATAATAACATATTGAGGGTAAATGTCATCTAAAGCAGAGTTCCGTTTCGTCGCACTATTTCGTCTGCAAAAGGTTATCCTCCTTGTTCGAAACAAAAGGGTTTAAACAATACAAAAGAGCTTTTAAGCGGGATTAGAACGGAACGTTTTCAAGAAGGATTAAGCTCCTCAGCATATACTCTGCGCACAGTCGGCGCGCGAGTAGCCGAAGCGCAAATGATATTTTGGGATGGGGTTGTGACGCGCCCAAGCGCCCGCCACGTTGGAAAAAGGGTGCGCGCATAATAGCGCGGTAGTGCGCGACACCAGAGGAATATTATGTGACAAATTGCACATTATTGAAAAGACAAGGAAGGCTTGCAGCCCCTCTTGATTTGACTTGCGCCCACTCGCCATTAAGAAAAGAGGTGCAAAATAGGGTATTTAGTTTAATGACGAGCGCGTAGGATATAAACTTTTCCCAAAGATTTTCTATTCGAACATTTCCAACCTCTTTTGCAACCAAGAACAGCTTCAAAATTGTATTCAAAATCAAGAATGTTTTGTAAATTAGAAATTTTAGCAAGAACATTTTCTTTTAATATTATTTTTAATGAACAATTAGAAATCACTTAAACCCCCGAAAAAAAGCAAAGCCATCTTAACTTCAAAACGTAACTCTCAAATCTTTATAGATATCTGATATTGATAGTAGTAAAATTTATTTTCGATGGAGATTGAGCTTGTAAATTCTAAACTCACTTGTTTGGCGTAACGATTGCTGTGAACATCCCCACACAGATTTTTATCGGCGGCGGGTAAAACAGGACCGCGCGACAATAAAGCATGCCACTTTTTCAATTTATGTAACCCCTAAATTTTCGACAAGCTTTACTTGAACATATACTTTAATACTGAAGCGTTCGTTTTATCCTTCATTCCAGTCCTGCTTCATGTCTTCTTTTCTTTCTTTGTTTTTTTGTATTGCAGGGCAGGACTTTGCCATACAAAATGCAGATACACAAAGTTTAAGGATTAATTACGTCATTGTTGGCGCAATATTGTGATTTAATTTTCTTGCGAACAATCTAATAGTTTAGAAGTTGTTGGAATTGAAGATGATTACTAAGACTTTTAATAAATACGGTACTTGTTTATTGAGTTTTTACCGTACACGTACGAAGTCAACGCACTACATCTTTTTATGATCCTATTTCCATGACCGTATGTGTTCCAGCGACGGGGGCGCGCTTCATCGCTATGCAGGCATAAAGTATCAAGCGTGGCGAATGTGCAAAAAGGGGGTAAAAGATTGGCCGGGCAAATTGGTCCCCGAAGACGCATCAACGTTAAATGTCAAATCGCATATTGCTCTTACAACAGATTGATGTTTTCTTCTTGTTTTCATCGCCTTTAACATAAAAATCTTTTTCATTTTTTAAAAAACAATAGTAAAGTATTCATTAAAAGATATGTTCTGTAAAGGGACGTAGAAGCGATTTAAATTGCTGGATTTTTACTCAGTTGTGGGTTAGTTTAAGTTGGAAAAAAACCAAAAACATTTGGTTTGAGGGGTAACGGGAAAATGGAGGGTAAATTCAATTCCCAATTTAAAAATTTGCTAATTCCTCTAATCCGTCAGCGTTTTGTAGAAAGAACCGAAGCAAAGAAAAAAACAGGCGCCGTCTGAGATTCAGAAAAATTGTAGTCTCGTTAACGCGACAAGAGCAGCGCGTCGGAAACGTTGCCTTGCGTTTCCTCCATCTACATATACGCGTTGGCTGATAATCCGCGACGTGCCTCGTCGATCTTTCGAGGCCTTTCTTCGCCAAGGCGAATTCATTAAGCCGACGTGCTTCTTAGCTCTCGCAGTCTTCGAACGGCTGCGTCTTCGTCATTAGCTCGAGATTTAATGATGTTTCACGCCAGGATGAATCAAGATCCACGTCTTTCGGTGCCTTCGCGCGCAAACGCTTCGTCGTTCGTTCGGCACTCCAGTTAAGTTAAAATTTAACGATTTCACGCGAAACATGCGCTCGCTCCCTTCACGTTCAGCTATTAGGGGCTCGTCCACTTGAGAATCTTGTGTCTCAATACGTTCAATTCTGAATATGGTATTTCTAAGTCAAGTCCAACGCGCAGTAACAAAGTCAGTTGGAACTGGATTTTCGAACTAAAGTTGGTCTCCAAATTTCAGTCTGGAAGCACTGGATGGATATCAATTTGTCGAAGTCGATAAGTCGAATTGATCCTAATTCAATCCGACGCATAAGGACCTTCGGGGTGTTTTAGGAGTCGGAACGACCGAACTAAACAATGGAAGTCGAGAGCGGGTCGCATCTGGCCAAGCTCCGGGCGCTTGACCATTCCCATGGGTGCTCGCTTTCTCCTTCCAACGCGCAGGAAGATGTCCTGGCCGAGCGTCCTGTCATGGAGGTGGGGTAGTCTCCGACGCGCATCGTATGCTCGCAATTGTGCGCGTCTCAGAAGTGCCGTGGCGCAAAATTTAACTGCCACCTCATGATTGCCCTTGTCCCTTCCGCTTTTTACAACTGCGACATGATTCGAATCAATGATTACAACTGCTCCTTAGAAGCCTTTGCATCACATGTGTCTCCCACACCCATGTCTGGCAACACACAAAACACCCAACGACTCAACTAAAAAAGATGATTGTAAATTGTGTTTTAACGAGTGGCGGATATCAATCCCCTCGACATCGACATCGTCTTGTGTTGTGTTCTGTTGTACGACATTCGACGCTTGGTGAGCGACGCTAAACGCCGAAAATAAAAAATAAATGAAATAAGGACGAAACAAGTTTAAGAGCCCGTGCGGCGCGCCGGAGCGGACGCCACCTTCGGGAGCATTAAGATTAAGAGCGTTGTTCGCCATCGCGCTGTGAAAATCGTAAATTTATTCTTTATTTATGTGACGACAAAAAGTATATAGATCTTTCTTAATCTAGTTTTATGAGCGCTTTCGCAGCGCACGACGCATTAAATTGAAAATTTATAGTTCGATCTTAATTGCCAATCGGCAAACGACAATTTCATTTCGTTTTCCGTAAAATGTCTAGTGTTTTCCACACGTATTACTACACACAACACGATTTGACATTGTTGTTTCTTTAAACGCGTGTCAGAATTGCTGTCGATTCAGATGTGAAAATCAAAGGGTGCCAAGAAGTATTTGTTCAACGCCAACAACAGTCTCGACTGCTTCAGCTCGAGCAACCCAAACCTTGGGAGTCGTTTGCATTTATGTCTGCTTGTCTGCATTCGCAAAAAAGGCGTAATAAAATATTAAACAAGCAAACACGGCTTCGACTGGCTTAGACCGAACAATGCACGCAGCACGCAAGCACACGACCATTCAAAGGTGAAGAAGAAGTGAACTGCTTGTTGTGTATACATAACTCAACAAATCTCAACAACTTACAACATAAATGTTGGAACATTTTACACAATATTTGTAAAATTTCGTGGTCCCGACAAAACATTTAAACTACTGCAAAAAACTGCAAGTTTTGTGCTGGTTTTTAGAGAAAAATATGACTAGAACTCAATCAAATGAATTCGAAGCTTGATTCGTGTGGGGCGCGTACAATACTATAAAAAAGGGGCACGCAATCAAACGCAAGCAAATGTTGACCGAACTACTTGTCGTTAGAATATTGAAAGAAATAACTTACAGTTTTTTGCAACGCACGATATTCGGTTTTTCGTTTCCTGGTTTCCATCGCTTTCATACATTTGATGAATTCCTAAATCTTATTTATTTTGTTTAAATTGTACAAAATAGAAACTTTCGAAAGTCTTGTATCAAGAAAACCGTCAACGCCGTTTTCGCGCTTTCAAGGCGAAGGCGCGAGAAACATTATGTTGAACTGAAACTAACTTAGTTAATTGTTTCTAATTGGGGGTGACACTTGGAGGTGTCTCTGAAAGTGACTTCGTAGGCAAATTAAGTTTTCGAAAAGTTTACGCCGCCGTTTACCGCTTCGTCTGGTAGTTAAAGTTGCGCGCAAGAAAGTGGCGCGTGTATACAGGCCGAGTCGAGAATGTCAACCGCCCAAAACGGCGGTATTGAATTTCGGCCTAGGTGCGTCGCGTTTCCTTGGGAGCAGTTTTCCCCGGTGGAAAGTTTCTTACACTCCGACGGATCGTCATAATCGCACTCGATGGTACTTTATTAAAAAGCTTCTTTCGAGTAACGCCGAACCGACTGCATCAACGCCAAACTATTATTACTTATTCAGTTCGATGCCACCCCAATTTGGCAGCCACTCTCCAGCTACATGCCGTGTGGAATAAAATGGAATGGGGAGACAGTTCGTTTACCATTGCAGCAAGTTTCTAATTGCTAATGGTCAGAAAAGCCTGGTGAAAAACCCTTTTCAATTCGAATTGAGTTGCGTGCAGGATTCGAGTCTCAAAAAACCCTCTCAAGAAAACGAAAAAATTCGTCTTTGAATAATTGAATATTTAAAGGAAAGTTTTATGCGGGACCTAAAAAGCTTACGCTTGTTTGGAATTTATTCCGCTTAAAGGGATCCTCGGCAACCTTGCCTATATATGGGCTCTTGAATTAATGATCGTCCTTACATTGCTGATTAGAGATTCATCGCTGTGTACGTACCTACCGAGCATGGCGGCGTGTATGCTAGTTATACGACTACATTAACATTTTATTAGCCAGATTTAAGGATTTTCTATTATATGAATCCAGGCGTTGAGCGAAAAGCTTCGACAATCAACTTATCTCTTTGCAGACGCTGCTCGAAGGTTGTAATTAACATTCAGGGACGCAACCCTGCATAAAACGCGAAAAGAGCAGAGAGCAAACAAGCACTACACACGTGATTTGCTATTACTTATTAAACATAAAGCGAAAAGTTACAGTATCATTAAAAGTATTATTTACACAATTATATACATCACAAAAAACAAGATATGTTTATATAGTTATCTAAATAAATTGATATCGTAGTAGAGTGGAAGAAGATCTTGTTTTGGGGTAGTTTACATAAAATTGTGTTAGCCAATAAGTAGCAGGTGACAACACATCGTTGGAGGATAAAAAACTCAACACACGTTTCCATTTGGGGAAACTAAAGCGCTTGAATCATTGATGCTGAGGGAGTCTTTCATGTAGGCGGCGTGATAAGATATCTCGCATGTCCGTCGCGATTAGAATGCAGGCCGCCTCGTGCGTCGCAGGTCGTCGACGTTCCCGCGGGATAGCCACTTTGCATGGGACTCGCCGCCTCCCACATACGTAACCCGCATATCCGATGACGAGCCGAGGCCAAAGCCAAACTCAAACTCGAGCTCAAAGCCATCCTAGGACACCGAATAGCAAAGATGTGCGTGCAAGGTGGGAAAATATGAAGGCTTACCGCCGGATACAAAAAATCCAGGACCGGTTTAAGCAAAACCAACTTTCAATCCAGTTTTATATTATGTTTAACAAAATTTTTAAATTTATGAACAAAGTCGGTTCTGGTTTGATATGAATGCCAAATAAAAAGTATAAGAAACGATGGGACCATTCCAGTTTTTCAACGCCGTTGTCGCTGCCGACGCTTTCTAATATCCGAAGGGAATACTGGAAATATAGTAATACTACATATTGCGTTATCCGGCGTGTGGCGACGACGGAAAAAAAGAGCGCGTCGCATCCGTCGGTAATAAGCGTCATAAAATATGTAAAAGTTTAATGAATATTTGCCGTTCGCGTTGCATATTCGCCGAATAATTACGCGCAAAAATTTCAAACGCCAGCGCAAACGTGGCTAAGAGCCAGTCCGAGTACATTCCTGCTGACGGAGATTACAAGTTTTCTTTTTAGATACTCATTAGGCATTCCGTTTCTGCAGTTCTGGGTAGCTACCTACCTGCAAGGAAAGTGGCTGCTGTGTGCTAAAGTAAAAAAACACTGATATATTTGCTAAGGGTAGGAAAAAAGAGGGGCTTGTTTGTGTTGTATTTTTTGATATTTTTGTTTTCACATTTTCGTTTTGTTATTCATATTTAATGAAGGAACCTTTTTGAGACTGGAAATTACCACGAGGCATAAAATGTACAAACATTTTAGCCGGGGATATATATTATCATTTCGATGCATTACTATATTAAGTACGAAAAGTAAATAAGTACATATTTGTATTATTAAGAACACAAAAATTATTGAGAATTGAATCAACGTATGTAGTGTAAGTTCAACTTTCTTATTCCATTTATATATTTTAGCAAAGTTTGTAATTATTTAGTAATTATTAACAAAAGTTTTGGTTTATTAAATATATGTTTATAATGTAAAATAATAAAGAAATTAACATGCGTTTTACTATAAAATACAATGACTAGAACAAATGTTAGTGCAACATCAGGAATGGGAAATGGTGTGGTGGTTGAGGAGTCGCCTGCTCAACCAAAACACATTAATGTATATTATTTGTATTTATTTAGTTCTATTTTTTGAAAACACGTTATGGAAAATTTCCCATATCTATATCTAACGCTATGTACCGACTAAGAGCTATACCTAATTTTCATTCTCCCGCAGGAATAAGAAATAGTATATTGTTTAAAGAGTCGCTTTGTGAGTAGAAGGTTTACGTCAATGTTTAAATAAATAAGAATCTAATAATGCTACGTTGAAATTGAATTACGAATTGAAACATATTCTTTGAAACTTAATAATGTAAACTATATTATATGACGGCGCCACCCAATGGGGGTGCTGCAACTAAAAAAAACAGATTCCTGTAATGTCGGTAACACATAGTGGGGTCGTTTGGATCGTACCCAGAGATTATAGCAAAGGCAGATCGCCAACGGGACCAAAGTAGTTGAACATGGTAGGGGGCGCCATGTGACTTTCTACCTATGTGTTTTTTTTTAATATGAGAAGTATAAGGTTTAACAGCTTGATAGTCAAAGGGGTCGCCTTTCACCCAGGTGACACGGGTTCAATACCCAGGGATCGCGTTTTTTTTTAACAGATTTCAATTCGGTGATATTCGAGTTACGGAGGCACCCGAAGGAAACCTAGCGACCCCTACCATGTTCAACTACTTTGGTCCCGTTGGCGATCTGCCTTTGCTATAATCTCTG
>JARJDS010033092.1:2055838-2075534 GCA_030264155.1 Atheta pasadenae | reverse complement strand
AGTTTATGAAAATTAAAGTTTTTGTCGCCGACTTCAAGGCGTTAAAGTTTTTTGTCGGAAAATCTTTTTTCAAACACAGGAAACTTTGATAACAAAACAGGTGTCCATACACGGAAATAAATAAACCTTTCCACTATTTACAGTTTATATCGAAAGATTACGAAAAGTTTGTCAATTACAACATTGTATAAGTTTACAATTAAAGTAACTTTATTAATCTTGCATTGAACGCACGCTGGGGCCACACAGTGCTTCCTTTTAGTTCAATATTTGTGCAAGTGTACCAGCTGAACATGCATATCAGTTTCTTTTCCTCTCAAACACCTTGATGTTATGTATATTTATTTAAGCTTGTTAACATCATCTAAATACTTTATTTAATTATGATTTCAATCGGTAATATGTGTTGCAGTTTTGAGCTACGCTCCTGATTCTTAATTGTAAGCTTTTGCAATGAGGAAGAGGACACCTGCAATACGAACCTAATCAATTGGTTACGGACTGATAAGTTTCACTCGATACTTGCAAACTTATTAACTTTAAGTTCATTTGCCTTTTATGAACTTAACATAACTAAACATTACAATTTCGTATTTGTGGCAGTATTTTGATGCTTCCGGTTGCGTTTTCTTCAGAAAATAACGAAGGTACATTGCGAGCTTTTGGATTGCTTGTATTTTTAGTGTTTTTGTAATTTTTTGTGAATGCAGGTTGTAATTGAAAAGTTAAATGAAAACGGTGAGCTTGAAATTGAGTACTTACTGTCTGAATCAAGATATAGCAAACCGGACGGCGGAATGGCGGGCAAGCGTCTCGGAAACTTTTTCACTTCCGGCGCGGTAGATCTCCATTCAATGTTTCATTCGTCGCATGCATTCATAAAGATGTCTTTAATTTTTTTCGCGTCTTTATTTCGAGATTTAGCAGTGCTTCCATTTCTTGCGCGTCTTGCGTTTCTTCACTTTTATTAATTGCTCTTTGATTACAAAAAGGACTCAATTAAAGTTCGCGCGTTTAATTTGCTCTTTTTTCGTAAATCTGTCCGTGCAAGTCGGTATTAGATTACTGACGTCTCTGTCGGAGGAAGATTTAAGCCCAGAACGGTAAGAAACTCAAATGAGATTCTTTTAACATCGTCGCTGAGACGTTTAGGTTCATCTTTGGCGTGCTCGTATTTATCTACGGCGCAGACAACCAGTGAGTGCTATGGACCACGCACACTCGGCCGATTTTAATTATTATTAACGGTAGATGGTTTTGAAGCCGCGAAACGGCCACCTGCGAGAATACGAAAAAAGTGCCTGGTTTGTGAGTTGGTGAGTTTTGCGCGTAAAGTAAAGTAGCGAGAAACCTCTTTCCGTTCCAATCGATGAGTTGATGTTGATGATGATGGTGATGTGATGCAAGTTTGCTCACCTCTCGGGTTATTACAGTCGTTGGTACTCATACGTCCTCATTGTCGCTACAAAACTAGACGTAGTTTCCATTACTTGCACTTTTTACGACTGCACCACTTGTTAAACGAGACGCTCTTTCTATTTTAATGCGCGGGTCGGTCGGCACATGCTGACAACTTTTTGAATTTACATAATTTACATGCTGCGAACAAGCGCTCAGCGACTCCTGCGCTCTTTCACCCTCCAAGACGAGTAAAAGACGAGTAGGTAATCTTTTGATCGAAGAAAAGCTCGGCAAGCTAATGTGATTAATAAAAATGCAAGCATCGCCCGTCGCTCTCAATAAAAGTGCGAGCGTGGAAAGCTGTAAAACTTGCAAACTAACCCGAAAGTTTGACGGCGATGGCGGAATTCTTTTTATATGCAAAACCACCCTCGACGACATTGCGGTATTTCTATACGTTCATATCAATATCAATAGTATTGTGCGTCGTCAGTTTATACTTTATAAGATTAGTAAGTACTACCTTTACATGTTCCGGTGTGCGTTTTGTTGGCTCAGCCTGGTTGGATAAACTATTTGTTGATAAACTTAATTTTTATTACCAAATGATATTTTCTAATCAAAATCAATATTTTCCCCGTCAAATTTTCCGTTTGACAACAATCGATACCTACGTTTCTTTGACGACAATGCATTCCTTCTCATTTTAATAATGCACATATTTATTATTCATGTGCTGCGCGCGCTTAAAATAATTTCAACTTAAGCGCTCGCGTAATAGTAATTTTGATTTACAGCGCGCGCATGCATGTGCACCTATAAACAAGAGTAAACTGTCGTATTTATTACATATAAACATTCTCGCGTCTTCGTTGTGCTTCAGCTCCTTGGTGAGCGCGTGCATGCGCGCAGACGGTTAGTTATAATCTATCTATTATTCAACATGCTCCAGTAGTTACGCGCGATATTTATATCCCAAACGACACTCGATTTCCGCCTAATTTGATCTACGCGTGCACGACCCTCGTAGGTTCTCATTTGAATGACCTGCAACGCGATAAACCACCTGAATCTTATCCTTAGCAACACATCGGTTTGATCTAATCATCATTTTATCAATTCACGAGACTCATCAGGCGCTCAATCACGCAACCCTTCGGTGTATTTATATCAAAAATTTAAGTTGTAATGTCGTCGACTCATTAGCGATGTTGTGCATCGCCGACGCAGAGATTTTTACTCACAATACAGATTGTAGAGTTTCCAACGAACGGAAATAGGTGTACAATGCTGGCATACGTAGGTGCGGACAGTAAATGAGTGTATAAGTTGTACCTATAGAACGTAAAGAACGAAGAGGTAAGCAAATAGAAGATTGTGGCCGTCGTGCGCGACTATCTCACGAATGATATTACGCTGAACAAGTGGATAACGTCAATAAATTGCAAGGAAAGAAATAAATTCCAATAAAAACCATTTTTATGTAAACTAGCTCCATCTATCAATCGTCCAGTACCAGCAAATGATCACGGGTATCTACTTCTATAGAAACCTCCAATCACCGCGTGGTAACTCGTGGCGGAGCGCGTGTCAACATGCTGTAGTGCTTCCACTATGTCGTATCACAACACTGCTTGCGTTCAGTGAGTCGTGGCGCTCACCAATCAGCTCTCAGTATTGAAAACTTTGAGTTTAAAGCGACAAATCAAAGCTTAATGTTTAGTATTTTTAATTTATAAACATTTAATTTAATTTCTTGTTCTTTTTCATAGGTTTTATTTATGTTCAGTAAAAATTTATAAAAAAATTGAAATACAAAAAATGAACTGTACAAGTTTGGATACCAGGGGGGCGAGGAATAAACAAAAAAAGCTGTTCGCACACTCGGTTCGCACGAACGCGACCGTAATTACAATTACAATTCGATGCAATGCCAAATGCGATTGACGATCGCGAATTATGTGAATGCAGCTCTTGGTCGGGCGGTGATAAAAGCAAGAACGCGTTCGTTACGCGTCGGAATTGAACCTATTAGTTCGTACACCTCACTTAGAAAAAGATCTTCCCTACAGGGTGTTACAAGTAACCTGAAAATATGCAAAGAAAAAAAAATTACAAAACAAATTTTAAGTAAGGAGAACTTTTTTTATATCAATGTTCCATCAACTGTTGATAGTTTCCATGATTTTACGCGTTTTTAAGTATTGTGGTACAATTCATTGATTGTTGAGAGTACACTACATAACATGTAAGTACTGACTAGTGCAGTGGTTCTGGTACAGGCAAAGTATTTGTGGTGGTACGCCGAAGAAGCAAAGGATCGGAAGATTGGAAGGTTGGTTCAATGCACTGTGCGCAGTGCAGACTGGTGGACGTGGACACTCGTGTCACTGGACCCCACTGCATTGCATCAATGTGAGTGCATCGTGCAGATTACATACACATGCTCCGGAGTGCGTCAGCTCCCAGGTAAGTGCCGCCGCTGCATTGCAGCGATTAATTCAAAATTTTGGCAGCGCCGCGCCGGAAGTTCAGCAGGTGTGTCCACAACTGCGTTTATCCGATCAACCAATGTATGAAAACCCGATAAAACCACATCACAGGCTTTTAAAATCATAAAAATATTCACTAATAACCATAAAAAATAATAATAAAAATAAAAACAAAATGGAAAAAAAATGAATATAAATTTAATTTCATTTTTATTTGTTGACAACGATTGTTTTATTTCCATGTTGTGGAGTCGTTTTGTCAAGTTTAAAACTGCATAATTTGCTGTCTGCAGATCCTCACACATGGTTGACGTTGAACAAAGGACCTCTGAGACGCGAGACGTGAAACGCGATGCAATTTGCATTTTTATAAGTTTTAATAAACACAACAGGAGCGGATGTAATTTTTGGTAATTTTACATTTTTAATCTCAGTTGTTATTATCTCAATTGATGATTAATGTTGAAATCATTTGTAAGTAACGGTTTGTAATTGTCAAAATGAAAAATTTTACAAGAAGTACGAAGAAGTAAATGAAGCAAATGCAACTTGAATTGAAAAGTTCTTGCGAATCTTGTGAATGTTTTATTGAATATTTGCATGTAGTCAGATCGAATGAATGCGTTTGTTGTTCCTTGTTTCGTCCCGGTGTTGTTTATTAGTCGATTAGCACGCTAATGCAGACCGCGCCGTCTCTTTACCGCAATCACCAGGTGAAAGGCGCTGGTTTATCAGAAACTTCAAGACCTTCTCCTGTATTCTCCTTGATGATTTCGAGAGTCCAAAAAGTGCGATGACATACACGCCTAGATAGCCGTCGTTTAATCTGACGCCATGTCCGCCGCTCGTCACTCCCGTACAATTACCGTAAATAATCCGCAAATATAGATAATTCGCGATAATCGACGATAAACGTCGCATAAAGAAGCCTTCAATTTGTTTTCAATTAAAACCAGCTTTATGTGCTCGAATTACACGCAGGCGAACGCGTCGCAGCAAAAGTTGGACGTTATTTAAATGTTACCTTCAATTACGCTCGTTTGCGTGTAAATAAATTTGCTGGCACGCCATGTTCAACGCGTGCGGAAAATGGAAAATGATTAAAAGTTCCGGACACTCACCTGCAACAAAACAAATAAATGAACAGTGGAGATTATTGTGTATATCGTGGTAAACGTAAATCATTTTAATAAAAACTTTTCTTTTCACATTAAAAAAATCTATATTTTGTTTTCGTTGGTTTGTATTCTTGTATTCTTGAATTTGAAACATTTCAAACACATTATTGCGCATTTCACAATCAAAACTTTTGTTTGGAAATACAATTTTCGTCCTGCCAACCATTCCTCGCCGCTGCCGGTCTGATTCTGCCGCTCATTTTCACGATTGCGTTGTTTTTCGTTTAAGATTCGAGCGCGTTGGGATTTGCGCTCCCGGATGACGCGACGTTTGTATCTTTTCTGTATTTTTCTGCGCGTTTTCTTTGTCCGTGCTTGCGCGTGGAGAAAAGTTTTGAGACACTAAACATCCCTTAGTTTTGCACCTAATGAAAATTATTATCCAGTTACACGTTTCACCGTGGCTCGCAAAGTTTTTGTCACGCCGTTTTTATTTACTTACATCTTTTTTTGCGCTGCGGAAGTCGAACGAAAGAAATTGCGCTCAATTGCGCTTGAGAAAACGCACGCGAAAAATGGCGCAAAATGTATTTAATTTTCCCCGTAAATTTACCTTTCGTTTTCTTAACTTGTTCACATCTACAAATATAACTTTCCGCTATTACAGCTTACTAAAGCTTACTAAAGTAAAAGTTACAAGATTATTTTTTATTTCTTGTGCTTTTTGTGCTTTCAGTTTGTAAGTACGTCTGCAATAAAAATAATAATCGTCATAAACAATTTTCATGCTTTTCGCAGCTTGTAACTGTAACTGTGCGCTGATGCACAGAAAGACATAAAACTTATTGTGGAGCGCAGGGACGTCTTTAAAAATTATTTAATGCATGTTTAGATTTAATGCGTGAATGTTTCGTAAAACAAGGGGGCAATTAGATGGGAAGAAGTCGGAATATTGCATGATTGCCGAGCACGGCGTTGAGTGACCGTCATCGAGTGCCATCGAGACGATGGTCGATAATTACGGATGAAAAACTCGTCCAATTTAAATCGCATCAAAAAACGCTCACTCTGGTAGAGCAGAGCGTGTGCGTGGGCATGCGGTGTGTGCACACTCTTCGAGTGGTGCTCTTCAATCAATCAATTCAGGTATTCGGGACGTTCGGGACGGTCTAATGGCATGTGTGCGATCGCAAATCGTTCCGATTGCCAACAAATCAAATCTCGCGCGATCCGAAAAAAAATGTTTCACTCGCGTGCTCGCACTCCGTTGACTTGTTGGTTGGTATTAAAATTTATATCAGACATTGATGTTTTTAAATTCCTGGAATTAATGACAAACGTAATTAGACCACACCCTGACGTCCCAAACACAATACAATCGCCAAATGCCACTCTTTAAATATTTAAAGTTTTATGTTGCATTGTTACTCTAAACTTTTGTTTATTTACCAGAGCTGACATTGATTGTTATTAACTTGATAAAATATTAACAAAACACCAGCTATGGTTGTTCAGTTGTGCGACATTTTCTTGGTCATTTGATACGCGTTCATCGAACGATGTTATGAAAGCCCGCAAAGTTTGTGCGCAAACCCGCTGGACTCGCACGTATTGTTTATTTTCTCCTCGTTTCTTTATGTTCTCTTTATAATTTCGTCCTTTCATTGCTGCTCAGCACAGCTAAAGACATGCGGCACGCAATTTGCGCTGCCGACAGCATACACGGGCCGAGGCCATACTCATACACCATACTTGAGATGAACTGAAGGAACGAACGAGCAACCTCGAGATGGCTATGTGGGGCCAGCGTACCAAAAACCCAAACCCAGGAAATAACAAAGTAAAGTAACAAAAAGACGAGATGCGAGAACGACAGTTGGCAGATTGGGCCGCCGAAAAGGTGTTGCAGTTCTCAGAGCTTACGCTTACAATCTTACCATACGCTGCGCCCCGCCGCCGGGCCAAGCTTAAGAACCCCCTTGTTGGAAACACGAAAAAACTTTCGTGCGGGCCGCGGCCGTTACGTAAGTGCGCCCTGAACGAACGCAGGTAAATGAAAACGAACAAAACGCGTTGTTGGTTGGTTGGGCCAACGTAAAACGCGAGTGCGTAAATTTTCGCACGCCGGGGAAAAAATTCTTTTGAGCTAAAAGTAAAAATAAACGAATGTTCGACGGAAAGTGCTGGAAGATGCCATACATCTTTACGGGCATTAATAATTTTTAGTTCTTTTTTTCTGTTGCGTATTGATGCACCGTTTGCGGTATTGTTTTGTCGTGATTTAGGAACGGAACTGGGTTGGGCTGATAATTGTTAAGGTTCGTCTCCAGCAAACCCTGACATAGCCCGACCTTAACAAACTAGTAATGAACACACCGGAGTTCAATGAGTTCAAAACGGTCATGATTACTATAAATTTTCGTAGTGGAAAAGTTGAAAATAATTTTAAAAAATGTTGATGAATTTTTATGGATTGTGTTGAATGTGATTTAGTTAAATATGCAAATTTCGTTCGCTGTAATGTGGGTTGTTTTATTTATAAATCTAATAGCACGCGTTGAAATTTTCGGTTTCCCCTTCGCATCGACACGACACCGAAATCGGCAAACCTGTTGTGTGCAAGCCGCAGCAAACAACCTCGGCGTGTTCTTCCCATGCATAGAAAATTTGAATTTACAATCAGCGCAAAGACCCGCGATGGTACGCAATGCAAACGCAATGTATCCGTATCGAAACGTATCAACCGCAACGCATGAATATTTTAATTTTAATACATTTTAATACGTTTATACATTTATGCAAAGCAAAACGACATGTTATAAGAATTTTGTGGCGTGTCCTAATACATGCAAATTGTGTTTTATGTTTTTTTTTGTTAAAAATAAAATGAAAAGAAATGAATTTGCAGAAGACAATAAAATTTAATGAACATTTTTCTTTTTATCATTTTTTGTTTCCTATTGTGCGTCTACTTGAATAGTAAGTGCACAATAAATGGTCCCGTGTTTAATCTTCTAATTACTCAATTAGTAAACGAGCTTTAATCAACTGCTATTAAAATTGTATAGAAACGCGAATCTCTGCGTGTGCCGAGCAGAGCAGCGGGAGCAGCGTTCCGGTCGCCGCCGTCGGTACTCATGGCCGGGTTTCCATGATGCGTCACGCGGGGGCGGTAGCAATATAATAGCAAACTTAATGAATATTTTATGAAAATTTTAAACCGAAATTAATACGCGCTTTTTAAAGTCTACCCCAGCGTAAGAAGTCTGTCGACTTTTTTGAAAGCCCACAAAGCCATGATGTATAAAACATTCTCTGCTTAACGGTCCTGCTTTCACTTCCATTTTTGCTTCCATTTTCATTTCCACCGCTCCGCGCTATAAATATATGAATTATACACCGCAGTACGTCTTCATCTTGGCGATGTTTGGCGGTCCAAACGGCCTACATGCGTATTTTAATAAATGCTTAATTTCCCTCAAGAGTAATTCGCAACGTTTACGAGTTGACGCCAGTGGAGGCGGCTGCTAACAGGCGCAGAGCGTCGCTTAAGGTGTACGCGTTTCTTGCATTATAAACGACATCAGCTACATTTATATTTACATCGTTTTTTGTGACAATTGATCGTTGGAATTTTTTCCGAAACAAAATATTGACTGAGTCTGACGCGAATGCCGGAAGAGACGAAAAATGATTAATTGTGAGCGTTTCCGGTCGTATTTATTGATGTACACAATGTCGGCGATCATCAAAAGCGAGTCGATTGAGTTCGTAAAAATGGAAAATATGAAATATTTCAAGATAAAATAGTCGTTATGTTATGTACATTTGATTACGTCGATGTTAAAGGTAGGTAGGGGTGTATTTTGCGATGGATTCGCGCGAAGGGAGTCTTTAAATAGACATGTGAAAGGCACACAAAACACTCGCACATCGCAGCGCACACCTTTCGCTGCGCTTTCCTGCTGAGACGTCGCCGTCGCGACGCGATGGTTGAAAAGCGGCGTTTTGTCGTTTAATACGCGCCTGCCGACGTTCATAGCTTCTGCATATTTGCTCGCGCGACAACAAAGGGGGTGATAGTCAAACACTTGACATAATGTAAACACCTGCAACATATAACTCGTCACATCGCTCAAATACTCGCGCGAATTTTGTGGATGTTTTACCTGAAAATATGTTACGACGAACATGCAATGTAAACGTCTTTACTTCTCGCTTCCTTTTTATTGCTGCGAACGAATTCATTGTATTGGAACATTGTGTAAATGTTATTGACAGCTTCAAAAATTTATTTACTTTAATCGAATAATCGAAATGACATTTTACATTTTTATTTTGGTTTGGAAGAAAAAACAAGCTTTTTTCTTGTGGGCCCAGATTCAGTGCAATCGCCGCGGGTGCCATTTCCGGCTGGACACGTGTGTGTCATTTCAAGCGACCCGGACGATTAGGCACCGGACGGCGGCGGTAATTATTAGCCGATTAGATATTTAGTAATTTAACGCAGTCCGCAGTTGAACGTCGATCACGTTGCGCCGGCGGCGGCGGCAGATAAGTAATGCGTGTGGCACGGCATGGCACGGGGTTGCATCGATAATCAATTGGCTGGCCTATGCCCCTGCACCTCCGTGCCACCCCTCGCCGCCGGCAGCGGACACAGAGCACAGCCGGACATACCGACACTCCATTTCGATGTTGTTTTTTGTTTGTTTAATTCCCGACCCGGCGCATCGCATCGAACGTATCAAACGCAATATGTCACATCCGTCATTTAATTTCCGCGGCGTTGGACATTTGCATGCGCGCAAACTGGGGTGCTACACAAAACAAGGCACAGTGGCCCAAAAAAGAGAGAAACACGTGAGTGTATAAAACGCAAACGCAATTTCCATTTGTTGTCGATGTCGTTGATGCAAGGCCGCAAAACAAAAGCTGCGATACACGAGAAAACATAATTAATAAACGATGTGGGGATGTGAAGGAGCACTTGTAATACAAAACGCACTTCTTGATGTAGAAAAAAAGCGCGTTACGCTCGACATGGCAGGCTGTGTGGACCCTGAACACGAAAGCACACCCAACAACCAAAGCACGCACAACACACATTGCTTCGGTTTCGTAGATACGAAATGAAAATGAAGTGTTCGTGCTTTTTTTCTCTGTGTGCGCCCTCGTTCCGACGGCATGGAATAATCAAGGACGACGAAATTTAACGCAACATCTCGTCCGTATTATGTTCGGGTCGCCATTGCTTTAATGCCATGCGTTTATACTCGAATATTCCCCGTTTAGTTTTTTTTATTATATCCGCACATATTCAACATCAACGCAAATAACACAGGGTACGTCGTAATCTGGTTCAATTGCGGTGAAAACATAAGCTACAGCACGTAAGATTATAAGTGATTTTTTCAAATGTCGTTGGAGTTTATCTTGGCGTTCAAAGTGTTCACAACTCCAAGCTGGTTTTGGTTCTAACTGTGGGAATGGGGTGCGCGCGATTTGGAGGATTTGCCCGTTGATGCGGGCCTGTATCAGCAAGTGCGCACGTTATCTTGCATAGTGGCGAACCCGAGCCGCTAGGGCCAGAGCCGCCGGGATAGTACCCGCCGCCCAACCCGCGCCGCATTATTCCGACGACGACGAGAGGATAAACCCGATGAATCCGGACAAAGGAACGACCGGTTGAATGAGGATCAAATTTCTTCGACCCGCAGCGCGTCCACGACCGGACCGCCCTTGATGATTCGCGCTATTCCACCCACCGCTCGCACTACAATACACTTATAACCATCGACATAAAATCGGCCTTTTTTCGGCCCGCAATATCCGACAGAGAACTCGACTACGCTTGATAAAGTAAAAGTTGCTTTTACACCGGCCTGCGCGCCTGAAAGCATTAAATATCCAACCCGTTTCCCGGAAAACATGGAAAACTTTTTCATTATTAACTCCACAGTACGCAGTTACGACTTACAAACTAAGGGATCAGGGTAGCAGTGGAAATTAGAATTGGACACCGACGACGCACCTAACCAAGATCCAAAAACTCGTCTTTCCCACAACGAAAAAAAACCCTTAATTTTCTAAACTTAATTATGTAATCGTATCTATGGTGTATCTTCACGCTACACGTTCACACGTGCGATCAGCAATAAACGTAACATAAAAGTAGGCAATTCATCGCATTCAAACTCGCATAAAAGATAAAACGAAATAAAGAAGCAAATAAAAGAAATGTACGTGAATAATGCCCACCGCGTTTAGTGTTAGTTTGATATCGAAACCATCCCATTTTATTCACCGAAAAAGGGGCATGTGAATTATTAATATTTTTTTTATTGAGATTAGACGCGCTTTTTTACAAGCACCAAAAATCCAAAACGGGTTTAACACGTGTTTACGAGCATGACGTCATTTTCAGGTGTCCTTTTCATTGCTTTCTAACAGCGTTTCTACAGCGTGTGAAAAACCTGACGCACAAAGCACGCTAATAAAGAACCTGAAGGTGACCTGTAGAATGTACCAAATCCCGACACTCCCGACACACCAGGACCTCCCCTCGCAAACTACACACACAGCGGAAAAAAAACTCACACAAAACAAATGAATGCTCGTAAAAATCTTGCGCTTAATTGCGTCGTAATTTCATTTTGTGAATCAATTCAAAGCCAACATATTCGGACGAATTTAATGGTTATGAATGCCTGCATCTGTTGAATATGGTGCTGAATGGCGCGGCGTGCAAATTGAGAGTGCTGAAACTATAACGCTATAACACAACCGCCTCTGAATTATTAAGTGTGTTACGTGCACTGTTCATTGCAGCACCACGTGCTGCCTCTGCCACCGGCACCACTAACATCGCCTTGCAGTTATTTTCATAAACGCGTACGAGATTGTTTCCACTCGGGTTCACACTGTGACTTCTGCAAATATGGGTTGTTTATATTTTGTATAAACAACATAAAATTTTGGAAATTATCTTT
The DNA here is from genome assembly GCA_030264155.1 of Atheta pasadenae. NCBI lineage: Eukaryota > Metazoa > Arthropoda > Insecta > Coleoptera > Staphylinidae > Atheta > Atheta pasadenae. Next base: position 2,063,531 of record JARJDS010033092.1, on the reverse strand, counting down.
AACGCTTAAATTTAAGAAATCTGAGGAATTTTTTTGGAGCTGTGAGCAAGAATGGAAGAAAGCAAATTAAGGTATAAAGGAGGAAGAAAAAAGTTGAGAAGAAGAAAAGAAGAAAGAAAACAAAAAAAATGGAAATGGAAAAAAGTAGGACAGAATGATAGAAAAAGGGAAGAAAGGAAGGGAGGAAATAACAGGACTAAAAGAGAATCATAGGAAAAAAGAAAGGTGTAAAACATGAAAGATATAAGATAGGTAAAGAAGAAATAAAATAGTTCTTGCAGATTGTTTGCAATGTTTTTTCCTGCGAAACGAATGAATAGTTAAGTTGTAAGCTGCTCAAAGTCGACAGGCTTACTACATGCCTACAAGTCTCATGATAGCCGATAAACAAACACTGCTAAACGGAAATTGTAACTTTTCACCCACTTTAAACCAAAGCAAACACCACTTTAATCCGACTAAGGGCGAATTAACACCTGACTTGCAAGATACTTAAAAACTACTTCGTTTTGTACAAAACTCTGAGTGGCGTTTGTAAAACAAAAAACTTTTGACATTTTAAATAAATTCAGAACATTAAGACTTCAATTAATTAAATCCGTAATTAATTTCAAAAGTTAATTGAATTTCATTACCCGCATTTACTTAATTAATTACTTCGTATTATTTTTTTGTATAACGCAAATCCCTATCGAAGTTTATCATTCACGCAAATATCAACGCACATTTTTGTTTTGGAAACCTTTCAATTTTTTTTGCATTTAATTAATTGAAATTTATTGATTAAATTTGTGAAATATAGGAAAGCGACCAAAATGTGTGTTTTAACACATTATTGAGATTAAACGCCGCAAATATTTACATGTTTTACATGTTTTACGCTATTCCAGCCACAGCGGGAAAAGCTTAAGCGAGGTGAAGGCGCCGGGCAAAGCAGCCAACTCAACAATGTATTAACGTGAGCTTATTCATGTTTTGCGTACACGGTATTGAAATATTTTGCTTGGTAAATATTGTTGAGAAGAAGCAAAATTTTACGCATTTCGGAAATTAATTAAGAAATAACAGTTTTGAAAGCGTCATGGTCGTTCGTTGGGAATCAAAGCTGAAGAATTTAACGACCGCGGGGCCGCAACATTCCCATCAATCTTAAGCGTGCGATTCTGCAGGCAAAAGGGTCCACGTGGGGCGGCTAGGGTGACCTTATGAAAGCAGTGGTAATGTCGTTCGATCTCTATTGCTGCGAATAAAGCAGAGAGCTTTGCGCTCCTTTAACGGGGTATTATTACTTCGGGCGCCTCCGCTCTTTAAAATCATTGAATATCATCTGTTAATACCCGCCTGGGTCGGCAGGCGGGAAGTTGCGGGAAAAGCTGCGGCGTTGGCCGTGCTTCTACAATACGCATTGTGACGGCCGCCCGCGAGATCCCCGTGAGATCCTCGACGTTTTAGTATTTTCTTTGTATTTTCGTATTTCAATACTTTGGTAAATCGATGTGGGATTTTAAAGATTTACTGGCATTATGAAGAGAACACGCGATTCTATTACACAACAGAAATATTTATTTTTTGCTATTTGGAATGTCAAGTTGCGCCATCTGCATTTAAACGCGTTTGACTAAAACGTTATACTAGTGATGGTGGTAATGGAGCCAATCAACCAATATTTTATAATCTTCGATGTAGTTTTAGTTTGCAGCGCAACCAAGCAAAAGCCATTAATGTTATTATTGGCAAACGCGGTGGCAGTACGGGGGTGGCTAAACAGTGCACTCTTTGCTTTTGCTCGCGTTGTCGATGTTGATGGCGACGGAGCGATGTTTTCATCGAAACCGCAAACAGCACTCTAATGCACACATTAGCGTGCAGCGAGGGCGGCACACCGCAGCGTCCGCGATTTTGTGCGAACTCGTCGATTTTGCACGCGCGAATTTTGTTTATGCACAGCACCGCACCACGCGCGAGCTAATAAATTAGCCAATCGTCCAACCGCGCGCACCGCATAACTATCTAATAAACCTGCGCGCGTGACGCCATAATTAACACCTGCAGCGTCGATAATATATTTCAATTATTAACGCGCTTAATAATTAGATAAGTCCTTGCCACGTTAGTATTCGAATGTTGTAGCGTTCGAATCTAAGCTATGCGCCAGAGAGTCGTAAACAAAATGTACGTGTTCGTTCGGGGTTAGAAACCAACCCCGCGCGTGCACGTGGTAAAATGCAAATAAAGTTAAATGCAAATCGACTTGGTTTTATATCGCATTTAGGGGTAACTTATATCGCGAGTTAACTTCGCGCAAGTATGAGTTACGTGGTTTATTACATAGCTGGCGCTGGTTTCTTGGCTTGCAGGTTTGCAGGTTTTGCAGGTTTTGTGGCGAAAAACAAGGGTTGGCGTCGAGACGCTGCTGGTGGGATTTAGTCGTGCTCCGTACAGCGTAAAAATTTAATGTTCCCAGAGGACATTCGGGAGTTAAGTAGCGTGAAACCAAACCTTGGAAAACCCTTGGAAAGCGTACAGTGCAACCGCGCCGAAGACAGGATACGAATATTATATGAATGCGCGACTTTTTGGGTAGCGAGGACAACTAATGTTGCTATTATTACGTCCTTGTTGGCAAAGTGACGCTCAGCGTTGAATAAAATACAAAAAAATTGAACAAGGATTCAACAAACACAAAAGCTTAGCATTCGCCCGCAAACATTTTAAATTCGTTGATAGTTAAATACAGATAGCGGATCGTAGATGAGATGGGAAAATGGCAAGATGCGATGATGCTACTACCACGCTTACAGGACGACTGGAAAAGTGCGATACCGAAACAGGCCGCAGCGAAATTGGATTTGTTTTTGATGTTTTCATGTTTCTATGTTTCCGCTGCGTTTGGCGACGAAGCCGTTAATGTTGTGGTCGGTTTCTTTGCGTTTTCTGTTCTCACACACACACACACACTTACAGTTTGTGCTTTACGTTAAGTTCTCCCCAATTTCCCGATTTCCCGTTGTCGCGAATCGTTTTCCTATACGCATCGAAGCGCGTTTTTGTCTCGCGCACATTTCGTTTCGTTTTGGGCGTCGTTTCCTCTTCTCGTTTGTGTTTCGTCGACGCGTTCGAGCGGGCCTCGCTTTGAAACTATAATGCCGACTTTGAAAAAAGAAAGACAAAAAATAAATGTGATAAATGGCCGATGATTGTTGCCGAAATTGTTTCGCAGGCGGAAAGAAACGAGGCAAAAAAATATTTTCTCCCAAACCGTCGCATACCTACACATCGCGATCGTTGAGAATAAGACACGCACAAGATACTCAATAGGAAGACGTATCGAGAACGTACTCGTATTATATTGGATTGTGGGGATGCGACCTCATGTGTCTTAGCATTGGATGCGAAAACAAGTAGTGGTAGGAGCGTTGTCGATGTGGAATAAAACGAGTATTGAATATAGGACAAGTGGAGCGACGCCACAGACGACGGACGCCGTTCGAGTCATGCGGGAAAACGCTCTAAATAAAATTACTGCTATTGCGGTCAACCGAAAATTCGAATTTATCGACGATACGGACTGCCAAATTGATATTACACTATGACTAGCATGCGGCGCAATGCAACGCGCAGTCGATGTTCGCTTGCGATATTCTTTTCCGTTTCGCATTGCCTGTCGCGCTTAACAAAGTATCGCACATCTGTGCCAGCATAAACTTACAAAAAAAAATTGTTTCGATATGTTTCTACCGGTTATTTCCTGCCTACCCTTCCAATACCTTTCCTACCAAAAAGAAAATTTAAAAAAACCAAACTTAAATACAAACTAGCGCATTGGACAGAAGTTAATTTGGTTTTATCTCTAATATATGCTTTTAGGTAAAGTTTTACACTTTTACAGTACTGTGGCGGCGATGCGCGGCATGCGAGCATGTAACGGAATGGCGGATGGGTTACGTAAAGAAAGCAAAAGCAGCAGCAAAGGGAAATGATATGGGAATGAGAAACTAGCACATTATCCATCAACGTGTGTGCGGCGAGCGCGTTAGCGACGGTCGAACGCCTTCCGTGTTCCACTGTTCCGTGCCAGTGGCGGAGGCGCTGGGCACACGGACACGCTGAGCATTTGCTTGCCCTCCTCTCTTCGTTAGCAGCCGCCGTTGGCCGCCGTGGCACACACTCAGGACGATGATCCTTGTAATGTCCATACACGCGTATCACATTTATTTAACACACAAAAGCGGTGAAAATCACACAAGAACGCTCACACAAAGCATTAGCGCTAACAGGATGCTCGGACGCGCTCCCGCCCTTGGTTGGTCGTTGTTCGCTTGGACACCCACACCCCCAAACACAAAAAACAACAAAATATGGTCGGGTATACAAAAAACCTATTATTGAGTTAATCCTACGACTACAAAAACGTCATTATTAAAATATGTCTGTTACTGCGCATGCGTGCATTGAAGATTTTAAGGATGATAATCTAAAAGGTTTAACGTATATTAAGTATTAAAGGAAATTCCCTCCAGTGTGTTTGGCTTTATGAAGATTTAAGACAAGGTGAAAATTTAAAACAAAATTAATTAACGCATTAATTAAATATAAAACTCAGCGTGCGTGAGGTAAAAGATGAAAATTTAATACTGTGACGCGATTAAATTTCATTCTCGTTTAAATGGAAGACAACGCAAAAGACTAATTAACAAGCCGTGCAATTTGGGCCGCAACACGCCACTACTCGCGACGAAACGTAGTCTCAACGCCAACTTGCGCCCCAACGGGTACCCTATATGTACACATTTATCTTTTAGTTTGATTGCGCCAGTGCTATGGCGCGCTCTTCGTCTTCTTCTCCAATTATAATTAACAAGAGCTCGCGTTGTAGACACTTTCCTCGGCAAGAAACATCGGATGCCGGCAAACAACGCGCGACGCCTCGCCAGTAGACAATGTAATAGGTACTTCTCGCCCTCTTGTACGCGGAATAGCAACCAACGTCTGCCGCAGGAATAGAAATAAATGTCGCCCTGCGCGTGTCCGGAACAACTAACTAACCATCTAACGAATAAGCATGCTTCCAGTTGACTAGTTTATTAACACTCAACAATACAACTCATTCTTTTTGCGTGTAACCAAATGCCCGGCGCCTCCACAGCTTGAAAACGCTGTAACGCAAAATCTGTAAAGTTTCAATAAACGTTTCGAAAGTTTAAAGTAAATATTAACGGATTAAAATTTTAAGAAATTTACAATTATAATGGTTAATTATGCGCGACTGCCGACAAATGCAGTTAACCGGTAATTAATAGTTCGCTCGACCCCAAGCGATCCGTCGTTAATAATTCATAGCGCGACCGTTATTAATGCTTGGCAAAACTTCCGGGAAATACGTTTATTAAAAATCGCATTGTGTGCAGGAAAGAATGCAAAACGGCGGGTAAAGTTCTGCGGTCGAAATAAACAAATTATAGAATTAAAAGCGGAACTCACTCTTCTGCCAGCCCGCCAACTCGCTCCTGCTGCATACATTTTCTTACTCATAATTAGTATCTAGCAATAAGCCACTGCGTCACCGGATGGTAGCGCATTTTTCATTTACTTGAATGCAACAGTCCGCGCCGCAGGCAGCGGAAATGATTTTTTAATTAAAAGCGAATAAAAACTTTCCAATAAAGTTGCGTCCTTGCCAGAACACTGCAACCCATGCGAATTATAATGTTTTAATTAAAAGGGAATACGATTATTATATGTATAGAGCCGTGAACAACGTTCTGGCTAGTTTATACGTTTAATAATTTTTTTATGTCTTCTCGATTTCCAGCCAGCCGAGCTTTTCGTTTCCAATCTTTGTTCTCTGCGTTAACGTTATCCGATATCTGATAGAAAACTGCACATTGGTAGGTTTCAAACCAAACGTACGTACCTAGCTCAACATTTCTACAACAACCTAAACTCGGAATAAAAACGTTCGTGCAGCCAGCGCCGGCTTAAAATGTAAAACGTGCAATAATATATTATTACCCCAGCGTTTATCAGCGAGCGCGTTAAATTTTACGTTTTGCAATAAAAGCTTTTAAAGCGGTTTAAAATCCAGCCCTGGGCAGCGATGCCAAATAAAATCATATATTTTACGAGGGAAACTCGACGAGGAATGAAGCGCGCACACACGGCACGTATAAAACGTACAAAATACATAGTAATAATATACAATTTTCCAATAGCAATCAATGTATGTAAAAGCTTATTGAGTTAAAGTGAAATTGTATCAGTAGCAATCAAGTTTGTTCCTTATGCTTGCCATTGAGCAGGTTTATTCCCGGTCATAAATGTTTTACTCCGTGCAATAATCGGCGTTGCTTAACAAATGTCACGACTCACAACTTCGAAACAGATATTTCTTCGGGAGTATCCAAAAATTTGTGGAGACGCAGAGGCGCGGTGGGTTTGGAGTTGGAATGAGGAGCAGTTATAAATTTGCAATAATAAGCGGTCGGGTCGCTTTACAGTACTGACGGGACGGCCCCGAAGGGTTATCAAGCTGCTGTCCTGCAATTCCTTATCCATAAGCTGCGCCGCTGCCGTTGGCGCGTCGGCCGTGTGCCCATTTCCGCGCGCCGCGACCACCCCCGCGGCTTCTATTCCCTATTCCCATTCACATCGGCGCGCTTCCGCGTTTTCACGCATATATCACGGCGACGACGGGCGCACCCCGAATCCCAAGGATAATTCACTTTTACCTTACACCAGACTCCACTAAAACCCAACATGCCTTTCGTTGGCCCCGTCCTCCCTTAGGATGGAACGAACTACCAAACTGCCCCGGGCCCTTTTCCGTGCTTTGCAAGACTCTCCAAGACTCTTCCGAATCCAACAAATCCAACAAATCCAACCAATCCAACATCAAATCAATCTCAGGTACCAACGTACCTAGCTACATACTAGATGTCTGACAAACGTTGGGTTGGACGTTGTTATTGCTAGGGTTTTGGTTTTGATGCTTGTTCATACTTGGCGTTGAGGAGGCTTGGATTATCATCGGGCCGGGCCGGGAGAAAAAATCATGAAAACTTCTGGATGTCGTGTAAATTGCGAAAATTGGATTGGGCGACGAATAAAAAACCAATGGAGGGCCACACAAAGCCGAGTCCTTTGGCGAAAAAGCAGAAAGAACGGAATGTGTGCGTGAAGTGTGCGATGCGTGGCAGGGTGCAGGTTCCGGCTGGTTCTTTCGCCAGTTTGTGCGCCGGGTTATATTACGTCAATAAGAAGAAAGTGCACATACGGCGAGCGAATACGGAGGACGGAAGTAAGTACACAAAACTTTTCATAGTTCATTTTTGGCTTTTATGTGCAGCATGTCGGTGGAAGTAGCTGTACAGCACACTTACGTTCTGCAGGAGTAGTGCTGTTACTTTACCTCGTTCATCGCTTTACGTTTATGTTTCGTCGAATGTGTACGAGTGCTCTTGCCGCGGCCACCGACGCTGACTTTACCACCCTTGTATGGAAAAACCAAACGCGCTACCGAGTGTAAGAATATGCGACGTGCTCGATAGAAAGATGCAAAGTAAAGATGGAAAATATAAAACATAAAATGGAAATTCAATATATAACCTTTCGTCTTGTAACTTATGTCTTTATTCTATACGTCTCCAGGTGTCTTTATAAATTTTAAATTGAGCTATACAGTAGCAAAAAATTT